>KN727841.1:0-19320 GCA_000816745.1 Ancylostoma duodenale | reverse complement strand
CCATATGGCCATATGGCCCTTATCTTGCGTCATCTGATTACCACTTATTTCGATTGTTGCGGAACTACTTGAATGGGAAAACCTTTACCGAAAATGAGGATATCAAATCTTATGTAGCCGAGTTTTTTGCTGAGAAAGACCAGAAGTTCTACAAGAGAGGAGTTGTGAAATTACCAGAAATATGGCAAAAGGTAATCGAACAAAATAGAAAGTATGTCATTGCTTAATGTTCTTTCATCATGAAAAAATAAAAGTTTTTTTGCAACGCCCGAAAATCCCAATTACTTTCCGAACAACCCAATACATACTTGGTCACTGGAAGTGTCACAATGGCCTGTAATGATGCACTTTTTCCATGCATGTAAGTGTACAAATGGAATTAATTCCGTGGCTGCAGATTCGCTCAGGGTTTTCGGACGGATGCTAGGACAAGAACGTCTGACATGTGGGAAGTGCGACGGATACCACCGCTGCACTGGGCCTAGAAAGCACTCAGGCCGCACACATCTCGCCCACGCTGATCTGCAGTGCAACAGTTAGTTTTGCGTGAACAACAGCTGTGATATTATTCCGTATATTGTGCTGCCTTAAAGCCTCGCTAGCGCTGTTTAATCCGTTGGCTCTGAGACCGCCTGCGTAGGACAGTCACTGTGCAATGATTCCGAAATTGCGGGTGCCGCAAGGATCTATTTAGTCTCATCTCGCTCCATAAATCGGTTTTTCGTATGACTGCCCATTACTCCCTCCACCATTGCCTATGCACTGCACTGCAAAAAAAAATTGCAAGACTCTCGCGGTCTGACGCTAAGAAATTCAGACACTTACCAGTCTTTGTATAGGAAAATTTTAAATCGGAATCGTGAAGGTTTCTCGTCTCCCATCTCAGAGAGGGCCGATGGAGTGATTTTGTCTGCAGTTACGACCGCAATTTGTCCTGCCTCTCTGCGTCCCTCTATTAAACATTGAATTAACTAGGTTAAAAGTGAATGAGTGAATTGACCCACTGCTGCATCTCCATAAATTGACCGTGTAGATATTGCATGCAATAAAATATGCTGTACGATCCTTTTGGGTAATTGAAGATTGATCACATTTTCAACTTTCTTAGTTTTCACGATTCTACTTCAACAGAGTTTAATGATTTGTTGGAATAATGTTATTATTCACAGCTAGTCGTGCTCTCCTATAATCCTCGAGGAGGAAAAAATCAAAAGATTGTGACGTGACTTTGGTGCTGTCACATTTGGGGATGGTTTGAAGGTGCAGACATGTAAACGAACATATCATGCGATCTCCAAAGTGATTTGGAAATTTTTGATGATGCTGACCTACCTCTGACTTGTGCTCAACGAACAGGACATTGCCCACGCACGACATTGACATTTTAGTTCGTATATCGCGTGATTATTTCGAAATGGTATCGGTATCTGAATTGGTCCGAGTGGACGAGAGATGGGGAACCAGCTCTGTTGAAAGCCACGCACAGTCACGAAGAACGGAGGATGGGGTGAATATTGAGCATTTGGACCACTCTTTCCTAACTATAACGATGAACAAACGCTAGGAAGCATTTTAAATGAAATTTCTGTTCAGGCTTGAAAAATGGAAATTTTGAAGTAAAACTTTGAGTTGAGATATGTGCTCCCAGAAAATTTTGCCGGATTTTTTCTCTTCTTGTAGAAGTTAATAGTTGTAGTCACAAAATCCCCGTCCACTTCATCACATGATAACATTTTTGAGCAGTTACGATTAAACCACTTCTACATGCACTATCCATAATTTCGAACCCGTAACAGCTTTGAAGCATCAAATACGTCCTGATCTCAATTATTGGAATTTTTGATGTTATTCATCTTTAATGGTTACACAAGTGCTGCAAACGCTCAGTAGTCACTCCCTTTGTTGTGAGTGTGCGCGGCTATCAGCGGAAGCTGCGCAGCACCTGCATATCTATGGGGTGTCGTTAGCAACGCCCATTTTTTGACGGGACCCAAGGACCCTCCCTCCGAACCAGCATAACTTGTTTTTCCGTCTCGTTTGTGTTTATCTATTGTTACGCTTCGGGTGCGGAGATCATTACCTAAGTGATAGTATACGGATTCTTGCACAAACGACAGTACGCGGATGTTTGAGCTTTAATTCTAGCTTTGTTGGAATAATAAATAGAATTTGTTAGAATAATAGCTCTGCTACTATACTATATCTACCCTTGTCGTCGGCTACTATTTTCCTGGTTGTCCTAACTACTACTGCTACTCATGGCGACTCCGGTTTTCGTCTCTGGGCCATTGCGAAGGAGGTCGACCAAACGGCATTGTATTGATCAGGCGAGTTCTCCCAGCATTCTCCCAGCATCACCAATGATCTTGACCAATGACCACCATGCTGAGAGACTGCTGGAAGACGATAGCCTCCCGTCACATTAGAAGGTCGTCATCTCTTTTCTTCTGGAGCAAAGAAGAAGCACGAACGCAGTTTTAGAGAAATTTCGTGAGTTAATTATGATTCTGTTTGGTTCTATGCTGATGAGATATACCGGCTGATTTGCGGGTGGTCTTCTTCTGTCTCTGAAACTCCCGACCATGGGAGTTTGCCCCGTTCAGCTTCATTGAAGAACTGGCTGTAGTCCTCGTGGGACCTCTCGAACATTTGTAGAATCTCAGCTGTATGAGAGCGGAGGTACCTTCCAGATGGAAAATGGCTTGCATTACACCTATTCTGAGAAAGCCACCTGGAACGTGCCCCTTCAACTACCGGCCAGTAAGTATCACGTCTATCTTCGCAAGAATTTTCGAGAAAATTCTCAAGAACAAGCTTGAGTCTCATATCAATAGGCAGTCGATAATCTCACCATGTCAATATGGGTTTCAAAAAGGAAAATCTACTGTCACCGGTTTTGCAATACCTAAATGACTGGACTACTTCTCTGGATCAGGGACTCAGCACGGATGTAGTACATCTGGATTTTTCAAAAGCTTTTGATAAAGATTCGCATCCCAAACTATTACGAAAACTGAGAGTAGTCGGTGTACATCCCCGCACTATTGCGTGGATCGGTGCCTTTCTGTCTGGACGGACCTTCAGGGAATGGGTAAATTCGACCTTGTCATCATCTAGGCAGGCTGCCAGTGGGGTTCCCCAGGGAGGGGTTCTTTCCACATTTACACCTATGAACTCCCTTCTATTATTGGTTCTGCTAATGTTAGCTGTTGTGCTAAATTTACACTTACATCTCTAATACTGGTAATTGTTTGGCGTTGCAGGAAGCTATTTCCCTGGTGAATGAATGGTCTAGCGATTAGGATCTTCCACTCTCCAAAGAAAAAACTAAACTACTACACCTAGGATCTAGGAACTCTTGTTTTGATTGTGTGATTGGAGGTGTTCCAATTGAAAAAGTCGAACGAGTTTGGGATCTGGGTTTTCTCATAACGAAAGGTCTCAGTTTTGATCAGCATTGCGAACATATGGTTTCTAAAGCAACTAGGGTACTGCATAAGATTTTTCGGGCACTCACAACGAAAAATCCTGCGGTGCTACTTCGTGCCTATAAGACGTTCGTGAGACCAATACCGGAGTATGGAACCCCGATTTCCAACCCTCATAAACGCAAGTTCATTAATAAGATGGAAAGTGTGCGGAACGGTTTCACTAGAAAACTGATGATCAGAATGATGGGTTTCATCTATGACAGTATCCCTTCTTATATCGACAGGATTTCCGCATAAAATCCTTGTCATTTAGGAGACGGAAGTTTGATCTGATTTTACTCCATAAAATTATTCATGGAGGCTGTGAGCTGAGTTCTGAATCGTTTCTTGAGATTAGGCCTTCTATCACTAAGGGAGGTTCTCGGAAGATTATTGTTCCTAAAGCCAAGCTTTGTTGCAGGGCTCATTTCTTTACACTAAGAACAATTCCAGGCCACCTCAAACTTAGTAAAAGGAGAGTCATCCCTGTTAGCTTACCCTTTAAAACACTGCTTGACAGCTCTACAAGTCCATAGTGTTTTCTTGTATTTTTGTTCTTTGTACTTTTTAACTTTAGTTGTGTTCCTTTTAGTATTTTAATTGATAGAGGTTTACTGAGTTGAGTCCAGACTGCATTGTCATTGTTCAGTGCTTGAATTATGGCGTATCATGACTTTGTTCATGTAATAAATATAAATAATGGCTATCTCGGGCTGGAATTGGCTGTGAGAGAGCGTGAAGAAGACATTGAGTGCGAGAAGGGTTGCTACGCTTTCCAGGAGAGTTGTTGACCTAGTCATCATCGGGTGTCTTTTTCTAGTTGAATGCAGTTTCAGGCGGTGTGGTAGATTGTTACTTTTCACTTCCCTTCCCATTCTCAACTTCAAATGAGTATTTATGTTTTATTACAGCATCGATTTATTGTGTCAAGCTTTCCGAGGGCAATCCCACTTCAGCGTCGGAAGTTATCAGATGATGTTATTTCTTAGATTGTCTTGAATCAGAAAATGTCCTCTTTCTTTGGCGCTGATTTATTGAAAACTCCGGATGAGCGGATGAGTTGTACGATGTTGTTCACGTAAAATGATGAGGTACTCTAAGCATTATCGTTTACAAGAGAGGTTGAGCAATTTATCTGTTTTCACTTGCAATCGCTCAGTTTTTCTGTGGAAAAAAGTTTGTTCCGCGCGCTTTTCCTTCTGCTTGTCTTCTGTTCTCACTTTTTACCATTTGTTTTCCATTTTCTCTACTCTTAACATCCATTTTTCCTAGTTTGTGTGTTTGTGCTATTTCTTTTCCATTCTTTCGCACTTCGTGTTTTTTCTTCACTAGTACATCTTTGCGTCTTTGCAGCCTAGACTTAATTTTCTTCTGATTTCCGTTCTTTTCCTACTTGAAGATGCTGCAAAACCACGCCAATATCCAAAGGGGCTGAGGAAATACGCGGCGATCAGGTCAGCGTTATCGACTTTTGCAAATTCGGAGCATCCAAAAATTGTTTTCCTGTGACTTTTAGTAGAACTGACCCGCAGATTCGTGTTCTACATGGTCAAGAACCAAAGGCTATGTTGAAATCTCAGAGTTGAAAAAATTCGTGGGTGCTGCCTTTGATTCGTTACATTACGGGAAAACGACTGTTACGCATTAAAGGCAGCACTCACGGAAATTTTTGGGTCCAAGATGTCGCAGTATGTCGGGGTTTTTGGGGACGATGAACTCATCGGCAACGATGAAGTAGCGTGAAACACGCGAAAAACACAGAAAATGATGGCGGTATTTCATGTGTGTCCACAGCGTGGACGAGTGTTCCGTGATGGGTCCCGCCACGAAACCCTGCAAATGGTGCGAATTTCATAAAAAAGCGTCCGCTGGACCGCATGCGCACACCCTGTCAACGGCGTTAGTTGGCGCGACGAAGCCATTTTTGTCCATATCGTCAGATGTGTCCACGGCAGTATCTCCACAGGTAGGTGGCCATCCCCGGTGTTCAACTTACTGTCGCGATTGTCCAGCGGCCGGCTACATGGTAAGCGACTTATTTCAGAAGTGAAAATTTCCGTGAGTGCTGCCTTTAACGCGTCAATCCCTCAATTCCTTAGAGTGACGAGGTATGTTAAATATCACGAATTCCAATATAATTTCATGTTTTCTCACCAGAAGAAATTTAAATAAATTAAGAGAGATTCAGACAAGCTACAGACATGGTCGTCATTGTGTGTTCATGAGATTCATGAACACATAACCAGGCGAGACTAGTTTGGCAGACCTATTTTCGCTTCCCGCATCTACTAGCACTACGTAGTCTCTACGATAACAAACCACGCCAACCATCGGAGTGTTTGTTTGGGGGTCGTTTCATAAATCCCAGCCCTGGGCAAGAGAAAACAAAACATTTAACGAAAAATCATGAATAGAGGAGAAAACAGAGGTTATTGCAAGCCTCCTAACCAGGGACGATAGCTAGGAGTTCCGACAACTCGTAACGAAACGTATACTGTCATATACAGTTCATAGTGGTGACCTTAAACTCGTTTTCCTTTCTTTGGTGCGGAGCCCTCTGTGAAGAGTTACGTGACATGACTTCAGCCTGCCAAGGCAGCGAAATTTTGCCTTCTGGATATATTCTGCTATAAAAAACCACGCGAACATTACTGGATCTGGGAATGTTTCAGAAGCAATCAATATCTTCCAACCAATTTCGTCAAAGTTTGTTCCCGAAACTTTGTAGCTTCCCCGTGTACGAGTAGCTTAATTTTTCTTTTCATTGGAAAATAATCGAATCCCCTAAGTATCAGGGTTATTGCCATTTAACGGTATGCTCAACTAAACTCTTCTCTTCTGTCCGATTCGAGCAACTTCAGCCCTGTTTATGTGGACCTCTAGTAGAGCTTTTCTTCCGCTTTCAAATAAACATCAAAAATTCTGGCTAGCTCCTTCCCGAGGATTTTTATGAAGTCACGAACAAATGATGAACCGGCGCGATTTTCGGGTGATTATGGGTGATGACTTCAAATTCCATCACTCTTTGTCGAAGGTATGCGGTAATCCTGCGTTTGTTTCGGCTTGGAATAGCCTTTCCAGTGGACAGTGAGCTAGAGCTTCGCAGAGTTCTCTTCCCACGATTTTGAACTCAAATGTAGCTATGGTAATGGTCGCGGGATGTCGCAAGACGATCAGGCGTTGAGACCAGCCTTGGAACCTGAACCAGATCTTACTACGGACGTTGAGAGCAAGGAAGTACGCTGACTATACTACAGTTTCAAAACATCTGGCCTCAATCAGCAGGGTAAGAAAGGAGCGGAAGTGAACACCACCCGATCTGACTGATGACCAAAGTCTCACCTGCTGTGACATCTTTTCTAACTCAATTTTTCGCCCCAAAACGACCAATTTCTAGAGAATGTAAATATTGTGCATGAAGCTCAGTTTCTGTTCGATAGCGAAAAATGCGAATGGGCATGGGTGGAGACGATTTCCCACTTCTAATCTTTTCCAAACCAGATCTTCTCTCCAGTGAGGTGGTGTCAGGAGTTTGGTGGTGCTGTAAGGGTATGATTGACTGCACCCTTCTAAATCCTAGTCAAGCGTTGGCAGCAGAGTCCTGGTGTTGTAATTTCGAGTTGAAATCCGCAAATCTGCTATAGACATGGTTGGTATTGGTGAAGAAAATCTGGCTTTGAATTGCTCCAAGGTAGCGTTACGCCACACATTACAAAACTCACCTGGCAAAAACTGATGCAGTAACGCATCGAGGTTCTCACTCAATGCCCCTATTCCACAGACCATCACCCTACTGTATATAATTTTTCCGCGCTCCAGACACAATCCTGCGACAGCAGCAGACGGCTGATCTGAAGCATGCTGAAACTGCCTTCCAAAAGTTTGCGAATTCTTGTGATCTCAGTTTTCATAGTAGAAGCGGTCTACCAAATTGAACGGTTGCTAAAACGATGAAAAAGATGGTGTTTGAGCCGAGTTACAACACTTTGAACTGAAGGGCCAATTTCGGCAATTAATTTCGCAACAACCTAATAAATCGAAGCTGTATTTGGGCCTTTGCCTCCCATTGTCAATTATATGTACTCATGTCAGAAGAAAGAGCGATTGCATAGGACTGCTCGATCGAATGTGAAGTTAGGCATGTTGGCAAGGCCCTAATCCTGGACGGTTTTCGATTTGATGAGCAGTCGCTCCATTCTGGAGAACCCAGTCGCCCTTCTGTAGTGGCTGGTAGTACATGAAAGCAGCTATTTCTTCAATACATCCTTACACACGTTCCCGAAGATGTTCACATTCACATGCGAGAAAAAATTCGACGTTCTCCCTATGAGTGGAAACCAAGATAAAGCCCGAGTGAATGTTTCAAGAAACATTCCGATTGGCTGCCTTGGATTCATTACAACATTCTTCATTTACCCTATGTTTCAGAGCACACATCCTTCTCCATTTTTTTGTACTACACGAAGGGATGAGAGGAGATATATTTGAATCTCTCACAAAACAGTTCTAGTGAGCAATTCTTTATTGTAAACGATATTTGGACATATTTGCACATGAGCACTGAAGCAGAAAGACACCTCGACTGTTTACCGGAACGTTAAGCCGCCACTAACGAGACACATTTTACATGAATCTGTTCCTTAGTACATGCACGCTTCAGCTGGCTTTTGACCTCTTCAGAAATTTTAAAGGACTTGAATATTCGTCGGAAAATATTACGGTATTCGGAGCTTCGTTGGTAGCAGACGTAGAACGTTTGTACGAAACACAACATTTGCAGAATACTCTGAAAACGATGCGCATTTTCCAGGAGTGGATTGCAAGCGGTATGAATTCCTTACCGCCAGCATACGCATCCATCTTTTCCACATTCCATGATCGATAAAGTCGATTACAACATTTGTAAGAGCGATTGACAAAACCCATGTACATATGTATACCACTATCAGCACGGATATCGTTCGCATTGTCTTGCGGTGTTTATTGCGATAGCAAGCATTCTTATTCTTCTGCATGAAGATTTTCGCTAAAATAGGACAACTAAATCAAATTATCTGCGTTCTTTATGGCATATTTTCGAATCTTGGTGAAAGGATGTATTTGGCTAGTGCAGAGATATCCGGCATTTTTATTTTTTGCTCACTGTTTGTACATTGAAAATTGAATAATAGTCCATGTTTCTATTCAGGAATATTTTTCGGCATTCGCATCACAAAAAGCCATTAGGACATTCGCTTCAGTCGTAATGCACTACATCACTTCGAGAAAGTAAGGATTTCAAAGCGATCATTGCGTGGGCTGGCAACGTTCGGCAAAGCAGCAATAAATGAGCTTCAATCTTACTATAAAATTACATAGAAGATTAACTCATGTCCCAAAAATAGGGATCAATTGCGCATGGACGCCATATGCCTTGTCCCTGCTCAGCGCGTCAGTCTTGAAAATTGAAAATGCGGCAATTTTGAATGTGGTGGACGGCAGCGTCACGTAGAAAAATGCGGTCACTCATCATATTTACGTTGTAAAATCACCATCAACTTCAGCAAAACCCTTCTTATTTGAATTATTCTGGAACTAGGGTGCTAGCACTATCGATAATTCTCAAATTAAAGAAAACTAACCAATATACTAGGTGAGGGATGGTACTCAAAATTCCTGCTATGAGTTTTTCCTAAGCCTGCAGCCAGTTTTCCGGAACAAATCTGAGGCGGTAAAGTAATTCATCTGGGTGTTATGATACAAAGTACGTTCTCAGTGTACGTGACTCCAAGGTGCATAGAGAGACCTAGTAGGCACAATCACATAGACCAAAGCAGTGTTTATACTTCATCGCGAGGGGGCGGCGTTGTGGCGATGGCCACGGCATGCGCGACGGGATTATGAGCTGGAAGAAGCGGGTGTGTATCATCGTGAGGGAAAACGAGGCGGAGCCTTCCCGCCCTCCACGATCAACTCGTCCTCTGCAGCATTCAAATATTGCGTGGTCATGCATAATGAAATCGCGCGCGAAGGGAACGAGTCAACCTTTTGGGGCGGGATGAGGATTTGAACGAACCAATCGAAGAACTGTACCAGGCCCCGTTTCCCCTCACGATGATGCACACCCAGAAGAAGCGGAGGAAGAAGGAGACAATGGCAAGGACCAAGCTATAACGTTCACAAAATCATTGCATCGCGTCTGACCACTCGCATGATATTAGGTAAAAAAGTATAGACAGCATGCGATGGAATATGCGACATCGCGTGCTGTTTGATAACCACCGATTACCACAACGCAAATGCAGTATGCGTGTGCCTTCATATGGGACCAGTCGCTTTTGAACAGTTTACACGCACTGAGTCACTGAGTATAAACACAGCCGAAGTCTTTTATCACATTTTCTCAGAGTGCCTGCCGCAATGATTCGAAGCCGCATGCATTATCTAGCAATTAATGTGGCAGAGACTGTACAGCTAGAGATAAGGACTCCCCACTTTCCTCTCTCAACCCCCCCCCCTACCCTTATAAAGCAATTATTATAATTGAATTAAATAATAATATTATAATTAATTATATTATAAAGTAACTTATAACCCTATTAATACATCAACCCTAATAAAATATTATGTTTGTATAATAGAAAAGAGTATGTTCTACACTTCAAAAAACTACTCACCCATCCGCGACAGAAACTTGAAAAAACAATTACTGCAACCCACCTCTTATGTACATGATCGTGAAACAAGTGATATAGATGAGCACTTGAGAAAAGGCAATCACACAGTTGACTATTCCGACAAATAACGCTACAGTGTCATGTTGTATACTGTAGACGCTACATTCGCCGTATTTCTCAGATCGTGTCGCAGAGAATATGGTGAACGTGTAAGCAGCGCTAAGCACACCACATAATATCACGTTTGCAGTAACACACGAACGCGTCGTGCAGTCACGATAACTGTAACAGAAACGGTATCAATTTTTGTGTACCTTTAAGGTAATACAAGACTGATACTCACAGTAAAGGCAATACAATAGCACATAATAAATCGATCGATATTGCCAGCATAATTATCGATTGCCACAACATGGCAGCCGATAGTACTGCGAAGATTTTGAAACATGTCGATTCGTCCAGTACTGGAGCACTAACTAAAAAGAACATAAATAAGCTGGTCTCGCAACGATTTTTTGACCATGTGGTGTGTCAGAGGTGTGAACAGGTCCATCCTTCATCTTATAAACACACCCGCGTCAACTGCTTAAATCTAGTATAAATAGTATAATAGTATAAATTGCTTCTATGTTTTCCGTCACACACGTGAACAATTATTACCCTGATTCATGTCATCCCCAGTGATTGCTTGAGTATTGAGTCTAATCATATAATGCTAATGAAAAGGAAACAAAATTTAAGCTCCAAACGAAAGAAAAGCAGAACGAAAAAGCGGTTATAGCAGCAAATACCTAGAAAGGCTGTGTTCAGGAGTTCTCCAAATATACAGACAACATGCGTTATTGAAAGCTGGACCAGCAACATACCTGAAATGATATCGTTAGAACTTGTTAAAATTTGTACCGAAAAAATAGTAAATATTAGCAAACATCAACCTGACACTGTAGCTTGAAAGGTTGTAATCAAATTAAAAGGTAAAGAGCCTTTAGAGAATTAAAGAATTCATCGGGCTGAATCTCAAAAGTCGAGATGTTATCGGACTTCAAGGTTTCGATGCTTAATGGTGAAACTGCAAGCAAGAAATTGCTGAGGTGCTGTTCAGTTCAAACTGCCTTCCTGACCAGGCTCGGGTGTTCTACTACTCCGGCTGTTTCAAAGTGATGGGGAAATCTGTTGTTAACGATACATTTACTCAAAATGATCTTTCACCATCACTTTAGTGATCTGCATGTTAAACAAACCTAAGCGTTCGTTGTATTTGTTTTCAGCGTGTTCGAGAACTCTAGTCTACGCGTTCTGATTCATCCCTGTTCAAAAAGGAGGAAAATCAATAGATTTCAAGAACTACAGTAGGCACGATCTCAGCAACTCCCCAGCAAAAAAATAGCGAAAAACCGATGAAATCAATAAATCGATTCGGCTAGTACTGCTCCAGAATTCGGAAACCAAAATTTTGGCCAAACTTTGCACAGGGGCTTATTTGAGGTGTTGAACTCGATTATCGTTATATATGTTATACCGTAACTCCGTTTCTGTAAGGTTACGGTAGGCACAGTGTAGATGCGGTAACTCCTCTTAAATCTTGAATGGAATCCTCCTAACTTTTGCGTAAAGGGGTTGTTTCAGGCGTTGATCACGATTATCGGCATTATTTGTTGTTGGTCAAAGAATTCAACCTTTGGAGAGAAGCTCGGGTCGCTCATAACTTCTATTGAATTCTGTTTTCACCTATTTCTCACTTTTGCACGCGCTAATTTTTTTGCTCCGTGCTGGTTTTTTCTGGTGCTCATTGCGCCACATTTTTTTCTCTGGTTCTTCAGTATCTTACGGAAATGATTTCGTTTTTGTGACTGTGCTAATGGGTTTTTCTGCCGCTTTTTTGGTGCTCGTTGTGCACCTTTTTTTTGATTTTTTTGGTACCTTGCGAGCATGATCTCGCTTTGTGTTTTTTGCCACTGAATTTTTCTGCCGTTTTTTGGCTTTCATAGTGCTCAACGTTTTCTTATTCTGCGTTCTTACAAGAACGACCTAAGTTTACTGTCCTTCCTTTCGCTACATGCCTTAGGAATCCTGGTGAACTGTGAAAGTGGACGGCGAGGGACTACAACCTCTGTGTCTGTTTTTATTTCAGTCCCAATATTTCCTAGATTGTTCCTGACACCCAGTTGGGTTTGGGTTTCTGACTTCTCAGGATGGATTCTTGCACGAAACCATAAAACCGAAAAGAAACAAGTAATACAAGTACAAAAAAATGGCAGAAAAATCATTAACAAGAGGTATGCGAATGCCGTAAAAGTTGGGCAAACACAGGGTCCAGTAAAAATTATGGACGTTTACTAAAGAGTACATATATGGGGATGAAGAAGTGCAAAAAGAAGCAAGAAGAATCAACAGACTGCCAAACCGACTGCACAGGATTGGTTGGGGATCAGCTAGACTCATTGCGCCACATGAATTCCAAAAAATCCGCTTTTACTAAGTACGCGGTCTCAGAGCGACGCGGCTTTACAAGAATTGTAATAGGGATTTTATTACTTAGCTTAATCAACAACAATGGTTATTCGACAACATTGAGGAGCCTACCGTATTTGGTCTGGATCTCCTTCGTCTTATAAGTGGCATATAAAATAGATGAATGCCCAAATATTCCAGCTGCAGCTAGGGATATTTGAACTAAACACACAGCAGCGCAGATGACCGCATTGATCGATAGCAGATCAACACCAGACATTCAGGTTACCAACGGTGACGCATTGGCTGAACGAACGAGTATAATAGCAAATGCTCATTGAAATGAAGCAATTTTATGACATTCAGAATATCAAGAACTAAACGATCAAAGAGCGAACACGTTAACTCAGCGGACCAAACAACACAGGAAGCTTTATAATAGTCACATAAATGATTGCAGACCTCAGAATGAATAAGTGCAACGAATAGCAAAATGATGAGATTTGAAGGTCCTGCATTCCGAGTATGCTTCGGATTCAACTTCAACTTTTTATGATTTTCATTTATGGAGCGGAGAATACAAATAAAAACGCATAAGGAGGTGATATGATGTCGAAAATGAATAATATAATAGAATCAGCTGATCGAGTTAATCAATGTTCGGCAAGAAATCTCACAAGAAAGGGTGAGAAACGAAAGGAGGCCTGTAATCAGCTGTGAAAACATGCAAAAGAGACATCCCTTCCCAACCAACGCCCCCCTCGGAAAATAAAACGAAAACTTACTCAAGCTTCCCCAGTATGGATAAATGACAAATCATGAATGATTAACTGAGAGTGATCGACATTCACATGATTTATCCTTTTCCAGCAAATCCACTATTTTTTCCCTAAGATTTCTTGTTATTGCATCAAAAAATACCTCCCAGAGTTTTCAAGGAATATTTTCACTTTTCATGATTAAATATTCACTCCCAATATCAAAGTCATTTCGAGGGTACATAATTACATTTCTTTGGGCCCGTCCTGTCTAACCCGCTTGTCATTTGCTCCAGTTTTTTTCCAAGGACTCTATTCGGTTCTCTCTTGCGACTGTGCTATTTCTCCCAATAACCATGATTATGTACATATGCTTCACTATGCACTTTAATATCTTTAATGACTGTGGCGGTTTCGCCTCCTCCTCGCTCGAAAATGTGAGAAATTTCATCGAAGCAAAAAATTACAGCTTCAAGTTGCAGGAAACGAAAGGTCCTCATGCACGGGGGTCCTCATTCCAGCGTCAGCAGTCGTAAAATGGACGTAAAAAGCTGCAATTACATAATGATAAAGGTCATCACTATATAAACACCCTTTTGGTCGAATATAGCAAACTATTAGCATCATAGCATGATTTAAAGCAAGAAACACCACCGCTTTTGTATTAGGACCTCTGTGCAAGAAAATACCTTAACCATAACGCAACCTAGAGCAACATATCTATCGAAGATCGTTTACGCAACTCTATAGAGTATGCTGAATATAGGCATAGTCCAAAAGGAAGCACATGTACAGCGTCAGCACCAGTAATATCGCCTTTGTTAGCACCTGCAACGCATAAACACCCAATATTTCCAGGGAAAGGACCACAACTTCGTTTCATGGAGGAAGTGGAATGGAATTTTCTCTTTTTATTTTGATGGTTTGATCTAATTACATGCTATAAACTACTTACGGGCTCTGCGGTGTTCATCCAAGCATGTTCTATACTGTCAGGCAATCCAATACGAGAGGAACCTCGCCCAAAGTGGTGGTTCCTAAGGGCAGGACTAATTGTCGGTAGCATTTTTCACCAAACGTGCCAGTTGTGCGTTTCTAGCCTTTGGCAAAAGAGTTCCCATCCCTCCAAATTAGGGTCTTTCACTAACATCTTAGACAAATACCTAGATCCGTGATGTTACGTTCTCCCCTACTATTCCTACATTCCAGTTTATCGATTTCTCCTTACTCGTATCTGTTCTATTCTTTTTAGCACAGTTGCTGGTACCACACTGGAAATTTACCGCTTGTCAAGGTTCTTTGTTTGTTGATTTCTGTTTCACATGAGCGTACTCATGTAATAAATGTAAATGTAAATGTAGATACACAATATTACCACTGGTAGTATCACCTTTGTTATCACTTGCAACGCGTAAACACCTATTGTTTCCAGCAAAAAGACCATAGCTTCGTTTTATGGAGGAAGTGGAATGAATTTTTTTCTTTTATGGTTTTGTAGTCCTACAACTTGCTCTAAAGTTGAACTTTGGATAAAACACACGAAAGAAAGGAAAGGGAAAGCTGCTCATGGATCAGAATGGTGATGTGATCACTACGACTTCTGTTGAATACCAGCTTGAGGAGGTACCGTGCCTAGTACTGACTTAAACTTCAAAACCACCTGTAATGGTTTTTTTTTTGAGTTTTCACTAAAAATGCTCTCTAATTCGTTAGAGAACGGAGTTCATGGCAGCTGCTGAACCAAGCTTATGCAGATCTGTAGAAAAAATGTGGAGAAGTACGGATTTCATGACCACGAAAGAGAAGAAATGGGATTTGTGCAGCTATTACCATCGAGTTCAACAAATATGTAAGCAACAGTGCTACAGCAGTTTTAACCTTTGAGATATTAGAAAGTTATCGTGTACTTAACCTTCTACATGTCAGGTGCTGTAACGTTCTCCTTCGCTCTTAGTGTAATAAAATGATTACATTAGGTATAGCCTTCCTCATACAAAGGGCATATATTGATAGAAGGTTAATTTGTTTTCATGTAAATGCCAGTTCCCAGGACTTCCTCATACTCTCGCCTGAACGGTCAACAAAACCGGAAAGATATGTTTTTGATTTGTTTACAGTTGACTACGTACCCCAGAAAATTAAGTAGATTGAATGTGACATCAAACACTGGGAACTATCTAATAATAATATGTAGTAATGCTCATTAATATTTTCGCAAAGTACTAAATATATAAAAGTAACATACACATGATATACTGTACTCTGTGGTAGGACATGGGGTGAAAATGTCAAATTGAAGGAAGAACTATTTTGATTCGTTCACATTTGATTACGTATTATATGCAGAATATTATTCAAATATGTTCGGGGCTTAATCCTGCGCGCTTCTCGGTTAAAATAACGACAATATAGTGAATAAATATAAAAATATTATATGATAAAATATAACAAATATTTCCTGCATAGAAGCGTACTTGCACATAGGTATTTAAGTACTAGGTTGTCGTAAAATTTCACTCCGAAATTTCGAGCTAGTTTCTTCTCTATCATGAAATTGCGCAAAAATTCATTGAATCAATCATTCATCATCGCTAGCAGGAAAAATAGACTATTTTTTGAGCAGGTCACTGACTCCATTCTTTCAGAGCTTTGCGTTCAATACATATGTCGAAAAAATCAACCACCTCCAATTTACTACTATTATTTTTGGAAAATTCATGATTTAACAGGGAAACCTCAAGAAGGAAGATCAAGTGGTATCAAAGAAAGACAATGTCTGCAAAATAAGGGGTGTGGGGTATGATGTCGCCAGTTTGCTCCACTAGGGTATCTAGATCTGTTTATCAAAAATAGTCATGGTGTCGACGTGAAAAATGGGTAGAGCAGCACAGGGTTTCCAATTATGTCTGTTTGTTTTTTTTTAGCGCTCTCGCAAATTTCTGCGGCTGGCCTATTCAGAAACTAGCTCTTACAGTACTGCTTCGTGGGAACAACTCGTAATGTATATTCCCATCAGGTTTCCGACATGGGGTCATTCAAAACGTAGCTGCACAAAAAAGCTCATATATCCGGACTTGAAGCGATTGGATTGGAAGGATAGTGGGGAAGATTGAGAGACACCCTAACTAACTGAGCTAGCAAGGTTACTTGCTCCACGGTGAATAGTGTGCAATTTCGTAAATCTAGCCGCTCAAAATGTATTTTTCGACTGACCTTAAAACATCGTGATTACTGTACCAAAGTATTCGTGCACAGTCTGCGCATAGGAGACAAGTGGTTTTTTGGCGACCGATCACCTAGCGGGGCATGATTAGATAACGAAAAGATCCTTTTTGAATCCAACACAGTTTATGTAAAACAGATACAGGGAACTCCAAACGGTCGCAGACAAGAGTTGGGACCGCGGCGCGGCTCTCTAGGCAGAGACACGGGAGCTCAGCATACTGACCGCCTACGTCTCTGCCCACGAGAGCCGCGCCGCGATCCCAACTCTTGTCTGCGACTGTTTGGAGTTCGCTGTAAGTATTTCATATTCGTTGCCTCTGTCGTCCCTGTTGTCGTCTGAATGTCCTATCCGGAATTCTTTTAATAGATCTTGACAACAACTTTCATATTTCCTAGTAATCGCATTTCTCAGGCATCGGGAAGAAGTTCGAACTTGTTTGAGAAATGAGCGATTAAGCAAATAACCCAATTGTTTCGGTTAGATATGAAAAAAGTTCAAAGTGTCTTCGCTGAAAAATAATGTGTAGTAGCTAGCATTAAACTTCCTGCATACGAGCATGCTTGTTATTTTTGCAACCATCTGCTCATCCCTACAGGAACCACTTCTATGTAGGCCGGAACTACCACTCTCTTGGACAGATCTTTTGGCATACATTTTGTATTTCAAGAAAACGAGCAAACAACCTTGCAGGGATTTCCTTTTCCAAATGTCATTGCAGGCAATGGTGAGCAATACTATTACGTGGCACGAGGTATATCTGGGCAACACCTAGAATTTGTTAAACTCGCTCCAATAGCGCATATCATGAAAGCAAGTGGGGAAAAGCAAAGCGCTACTTCTGAAGTTATAATTCGAACTAAAAAAACATTGAAATTGGGGAAGAAGAGACCACTCAGATAAAAATTAACCGGAATAGAATATTTGGTGGAGAAAATACCAGTCAAAAATTGAATAATATTCTCTTGAAAGACATCCTATGTTGGGGCTACCCTACCGGCAAATATCTTTATCAAGCCCACCCTTACTGGAATTTCTAGGATCCACAATAAATCTATGTAGTCAGCATTCTGGAACCGATTGGGCTCTTTAAATGAATAACAAAAAGACTTTCTTAATTTCTAAATCTCATGAAACACCTAGCAGTTAACCATGCTAGCTCACATTAGGCTCATCATGTAAAAATATATGCAATCACGAAATTGGAATGCATATATATGACTCACATGCTCATTCGTTGCAAACACGTGTAGAGACTGAAATTCATGTGACGCAGCTATTGCACAAAAAATTAGTACATGTTTTTGTACTCTAAGGCTTTATTGCAGAAGTATTAGAAATTGCCCCAAAACCTTGGCTTTCATGGGTCACGTGCAGTGCCTAGAAGCAGCAAACTAGGCAAAGTGTATATATTAAGAAGTACGAGAGATTATCCACAGGTTCTACAGAAAATAATTTTGAGCAGCTAGTTGTTCGAAATTACACACTGTGCGGTGACCTACAACAGCTCGAAGAAGGAGATGTGGTAAAGAGTGCTTCTGACAGTTCCAGTTGGTTGGAAAATCAGTGATCTAGCGTTATACAACATCTAGGGATAGGCTTCAGAATGTACTTGAATATAATTTCAACTAGCAATAGACCCACCGCGGCAGAGCCTCATAGGCAACGTTATCACTTCTTCGCAAACACTTGCGTCGAGTTTCTGAGTGAAAAGCTTTCGAAAAATTTCGGAATGGACTTCCACGCCAACGCATTATCATACACAAGACGTACTTGTATACCATTTGAAAAAGTCGAATAATTCTGTAGGAAAACACCAACCTGTAAGTTTTCAAACATTTCATAGAATTATGTGATACTTCATAATTAATTTCTTCTTATTTTCTTGTTGTTTGAGTGCAGTTAGAGGGATGCCGCAATAGACACAAAAACCTAATGGAGACAGACGCCCAGATATCCCAGTGCTCCCTGTTCCATCCCATTTACTCAGTAGCAAAGTGTTCGTTTTTTTTTTTTTTGTAGTTTTTGAGAGGTTATGTGCTCTAGTGAAGTAATATCAGAAATATGTGAGATTAATTTGGATAATGATTTGCAAAAAGATAGGAGAGTGAGGAAGGGGAGAGAAGAGAGGAAAAGATAATGATACAGACGAGGTAAACATCAGCTCAGATTGCTATAGCAGTCTGGCGTTTTCAGCCGACAACAAGCTAGCAATGAAATGATTGCCTATCCAACACACACAGAGAAAAAATCTGCGGAAATTAAAATAGCTGCAAAGAGGAAACAGATTCCCACGACTGACTGGAATGACAGAAGTACATACCCGGAACGAATACAGTAATTGTGTTTGAACAAAACTAGAAATTTCCTCACACGTCTCACACCTGCAAATTACGGCTGAGTGCATCTTTACGAGTAGTTCACATAATGATGGGATGTGGTGGGAATTTTGAGGATTTCTCACTTGACAGAAGTACTTATTGGTCATTAGCTCCGCCCTGATAGAATTGCAGCTAATAAATATAACGACGCAATCAACGCTGTTGCGTCAACAACAACATTATCTAGCTAAACGGTGGAGCGCTAATGAGCTTTTTTGCTTATTCATAAAAAAGGAGATTAAAATGTAATAATATTTGCAAAAACAAATTGCTGCAATCATGAGGTCTGAGTTGATAAGCCGTCGCCGTGCGCTAAGCGTTGCAGGTGAGACTAATGGGGTAAAAGAGGGGCGGGAAAAAAACGGGGAAAAGATTGAAGAA
>KN727839.1:8641-19002 GCA_000816745.1 Ancylostoma duodenale | reverse complement strand
TGAGTTCGTTCACACCTTTTATCATATGAATTTCATCTCGCTACAATTGTGAGCGATACTGTCACTACACATTGGCAGCCGAAAGTTCACGACATCGGGGGCTTACTAACAGCCCCGCCTTCTCCGGCCTTGCAAGTCATCCAGTCTGCCGCTTTGCCGCAGCGGCAAAGAATGCCTCAGAGCTTCCCTTGCGCAGCCCACAGCTCCCAAACAAGCCCGCAGCTCCCAAACTCACGCGCTGCGGCAAAAAGTGTACAAGGACCGCCCTTGCGTCATTTGCCGCAGCAAGCTCGCACTTGCTCGCACTGCTTTGCCGCGTCTTACGCTTAAGAATGGGGAACGACGCGTCAACAACGTGTAAAAACCCCTTTATGCGGTCTTATAATCGCAGGCCAGTATCACCATGCTGTGAACAAATTCCGATTATCAGAAGAATTTAACATTCTGAACATGACTGAACGTGAAATGAAACTCCTTTAAATCAAGGTAAAAATCAAAATTTGCAAACCTTTCGAACATAACTCATGCGCTTAGCACGGTGGGGTAAGCAGTTTTTGACGACACTGACTGGTTCTCGTGCGCAGACACACACATGCGTGGTGAGTGGTGCTTGAAGAAAATCATGTGCTGAAAGGTGACTTTACCGCAGCTACATGTGTCTAGATATATATTCGTGTGTCAGAACCTAGGGCGCACACCCTGTAGGAGATAGGACACCAAGTTGGTGGTCCACTCTTCAACCGGGCACTAATTCCTGGAAAACGCGCCGTGGCGGATCCACCAATGGGGAGGAGTACAGTGCCCAGCAGTTGTGAAGAAGTCATCGGCTATGGTTTTTGCATGCTTTAGTTCGCTAGCAGTGTTCCGGTGCTACCCCTCGTCCAGATGTTCAGCAAGGCTCTTTATGTTGTCGTATAGGGTTCGTCCTTTCTGTGGATTACGAGGCGACTGAGAAATGATCCGCTACCTCGGGAAGCAGACTTCTCAACAAAGATCCATCCCGTAGTCCGTCAGTTTGTGTGCGATCAACTCGTCAGTTTTTTTTATCCTCTGCTCAGTTTTTGGTTGCGCTTCTTTGCCAATTTTCTGAGGATTTCGCATGCGTGAAGCTTTCGCGCTAACCTAAATTGGGCAAGCCTTTGTAGTTGAGGGTAAGAGAAAAGTTTCTGCTGCACATCCAAACTGGTGATCCATCAGGCAAAGGTATGACAAGCACGTCATTCTAAGGGAAGATTCGAAGCCTCAAAAAAATTATATTGCTTGGATGTGAACTTGTATGGATTTACGGATTCTCCCGGTAGAGATGCTCTTTCTCGGCTCAACAAAACTGGGTCATCCTTTATCGAATGTCAAGGTTGTGACTAAAATTGTAACAAACAAGGTGCTCGATTCATCGGCTGACCTAGCTGTTGTCGAACAGCTTCAGCAGCAGATCCTCGAACAAAAAAAAACTTCTTCGAGTCGTCAAGTCTCCCAGCGATTAAAATTGAGCAGAGCTAACGTTTTATTCAGCATTGAGCACTCTTCGCTGCCGGATACCAAAAGCTTACGTTAAGCATTATAACGTAAAGGTATAAATTTAAACAGTTACATTGCCCAAGCGCCCATCGGCATTGATTTTGTCCGAAATCCACTTTGCCTGCTTTTTCGCTCTCTGTAGTTGCCAAAAACGTGATGTGATCCGTGATAGATTTGTACTAAACAGTTTCAGGATTTTCTTCCTTCCTTCTAGAATATGCTTTTGTTCCTGAGCCGTTTCGTGACCATCACCTGTGTGTAGATTACCTTTCTGGAATTTTTCGACATGTGCTTGCAATAGGGTTGCTCTGGGAAGTACAGAGTTACTTCCAAACCCTGCTTCCATCGCATTAAAGCGGAGAGGGAGTTTCAAAGATTTGAGAGTGTAAAAACTGTTGTTTTCACATCATTGCACATGGTCTACCATACAATTTACTTATATACTTATTTAATTTATTTAGTTGTTTATTTATTTATTCATTTATTTATTCTATTCCGTACAACACTTGGGTGTGCCTTCAAATACGCTGCAGTGGTGGTCCCATGTGCGAGCCACAAATATATATGTACATCAGGGCTCGTTCGCTGCTCCTCACACCAAAACATCTTTTTAGAACGTAGCGCTGCGAAACCAGTTATGAGAGATTATGTTCATTAAATTTACAGTCCTGTTCGATTCCTGCACTTATGATATTTAACGAGACCAGCCATTAATTATTCAACTATTGTGGGAAGGAAAATGAAATTGAAACATATTGGAATTGAAAGTTGAAAAGAATGTGGAAGGATGAAATAACGGTGAATGCTATGCTGCTAGGGAAAATTTCTCCGACTCACTGCTCCTCGTGACGAATTGACTGAGTCGATAGGGGTAAGTGGTAATAGTTTGGCAAACGCCGATGCAGTCGGAAGATGACCATTACTTTCTCCAGCACACCGAAATGTAGTGAAAAGATGTCCAGCAAACTGAATATCCATCGGGAATACAAGGTCTGGGTGTTGATTTTGCTATACTCTCTTATCAGCTACAACGTTGACATACATATCTTTTGTCCTTCTTGTTTTCCGACCTGATTGTTCACATAGCGTAACAGGCGCAGGATCGTTCGAGAAAAACTTGTTTGTGGCAATTAGATAGCTACTACTGGTAGCTATTTTGCGGAAAATTAGCCCAGATCGTGGGTACATAAAGGTGATTATGATCGATAAGGTAAGCTCTGTGAAGGTTCTTGTAGGTGATCATCAAACATACTTTCAAGATGTATTTCTCAAGAGGAAATTGACCTCAGGACGTCATAAGTAGTTAAAGCGTTGGTTGTTGTATCTCTGCTCGAACTGATTTGTTTAATTATCCATTTATTTATGTATTTCTTTATTCATCCACAAAGTAGTTGTAGTTGAAAATACAGTGTTAGCAAAGGAAGTCAGAATGAAATCGAATGTTTTCCAAGGAAAAGCTGCCAGTTTATCATCTTCTCAGATGTATGTTATTGGTAGACCCAGAACAAAACCAGTTACGATATGTCAGCGATGGATGAAGTCGAAACAGTAAAGAATAGAAATAGACAAAATCTAGCTGGATCAAACCGGGATTATCTCTGAGCTGTTCAATCGATCCAGGGTAAAATGTGGTGGAAATTTTCTATTGGATAGCTGACACTGATCCGCATGTGTACGGCTTCACCGACAACGTCATTCTGGCATAATGGGTTTCTGCGCTTATCTTTCTGTGGATGTATCCGATTTTGGTGAAGATAAACTACTATGAAAGCCTTGCATTAAGGAATGGCCAGGAGAATCCTGGCAGCAGGTTAAAAGATTTGTATAATAAATAAGAAAGTTAGAATGGAGCTATCCCGGAATCTCATATGGTAAGATAATAGATGCTCTTGATAGTTGTTCAGAACTCCTGCATGTCAGCTTTATTGGTTAGCTTTAGGTAGATCCGAAGAAGGTATTAACATATCGAAAGCTAACCAATAAAGATGACATACAGGAGTTCTCAACAACTATCAAGAGCAAATAAGATAGACATAAACCATGGTTAATGCAGGACTTGTTACGCTTTTTTCGCTACTACACTAGTTTAGCTAACTTCGTTGAGAAATAATACTCGGTGCGCGAAGTTGCGCTTTTTTCGTTTAATCCCTAAAAATTCGTTATAATGGATTGTGTTGGAGATAAGACTAGGTTTGAATAGGAAACTGTAAATGACCGATAAACCTACACAACCTGACAGTCATTTTCGTGTGAAACTGTGGAGTTTAAGCTTTTTTTACCTTTCTTACTTCGACGGATTCCGTCTCGAAGGACGATGTGAGAAGGAGAACAAGGAAAGAAACGAGCAGAAAAAAGAGATACAAAGTAACAACGTCATAGGAGGCATAGGATGTGCTATGCATGGCGTCCAATGAGAAGAAAGCAGTTCTGATTTGGAATCAGCTTCCGTAGATTTCTTGTAGATGAACTGCTACTCTGGAACTTCTGCTCGCGCTAGATCCACCATTCGCTCGAGGTGGGAAGTAGGTTGGCCACCACGGGCATGTGTGAATCCACCGCGGGAATCGTGCAGATTTGCCGAGGGCATGTGCGGATTCATCGCGGTAAATGAGTTTTGATGGCACTAATATCGTGGGTAAATCATTTGGTGTAGAGTGACTTTTGAGCCATACGCAGGCCATTTCTTGCCTAGTATACTATTAACCATCGTACACTGTCACTATTACTCCTTTCATTCATGCTAGTAGAGCAAACATCACCTTATAGGGTTTGCATGCTGCGGTTCGGCTAAAATAGTAAATCTGTGTCGTGCCTAAGCAAGGCTTCCACATTGACCTCTCATCTCTTCTCCACTTCTAGATTTGAATCTTACCGGCTCTTCCGAATGCATGTTTGAGAGTCCGCCTTTTTATCCACTGAGCCATATCAACCAGCGGTTCCACCGTGGGCATTTGCGGGCACAGTCCGGGAGTGATGTCACTGCCGGTATTCCTCCGCGGGCATGAGCGGATTTAGGATTATTTGAGGCAATTCGAATATGTCGAGGTCAATTTCCACAGTAGTTTATTGGCGCACTGGCTGTAATCAGCGATTTTCCTGTGGAACGTCAGTGATCTTGCGATCAAAATTTGAGGACGTTGTTCATATGGAACATTCACTAATCCCTGTATGCATCTGTATACCAAGCTTTTCTGGCTTATTTAGGTCATCTCATTCCATGGGGCTTCGTTTCAATTTTGGCCACTCGAAAAGCTGATGGTGGGCAGCGCGCATCCAGGACTTGATAATATTATTAGGTCATGATCGGAAAACAACCTCGTATCTGTTGTAAATGTCGCTCACAGTGGCAAATAAGAAATCGAACTCCTCAGTCATTTTTTCCGCAGCCGGGCAACGTCGCAGGTTG
The DNA here is from genome assembly GCA_000816745.1 of Ancylostoma duodenale. Lineage (NCBI taxonomy): Eukaryota > Metazoa > Nematoda > Chromadorea > Rhabditida > Ancylostomatidae > Ancylostoma > Ancylostoma duodenale. The sequence goes on along the minus strand of KN727839.1, from coordinate 14,078 downwards.
TCGCTGCTGTACGAATCTATGGAAGCTAACCCTGCAGCAATCATCTCCCGATATAAAGCAAAACAAGACCTTTACAATAAAGGAAGAACGCACCCATAATGTCAGCTCGGTTTCAAGAATGAACGTTTTCAGATCCATCGTTCATGAATACCTCCTCAGCTCCAAATCTGCACACGGAGTTCCTTTAGATGAAAATGGATATTACTTTTTCATAAATCACACGCTGAAGAGGATTTGCCCACAAAATGTTCAAAGCTTACTCATCACGGTCCAGTCTACATGGGTGCGCTTAGTGAGTCCGGATAAGAGTGCATGGTGAGTCTAATCACCTAGGTAAATGACATTGTGGAAGATCGATTTCTAGTTGCAGTATTGTGAAAATACCTCCAACAAATGGAAAATCTATTAAACAGTGCCATTACCAGTAAAAACAGGAGCATGGAGCTCATATCTCTCCCAGCTCACGTGGATATTACTGGTTAATAAAAGGACACTTCTGGTCGCACACATCAGATTTCACCATGTTTTCGCCTCTTCTGGTAGGTTTTCCCTTTCCAAGCATTCACAGGAAATTCAGCTTTCACGTAACAAAAGGCCAAGATATTCTGAACGATTTTGGAGAGCTTTTGCTGCTGAATGTCTAAGTAACACATCATGGAAACGGTTTGCGCTAAATGTATGTAATGTACCTCGCATTCACACATTTTTCGAGTCAGACATGGGTCGATATTAGCGAAGGGCCGAGTCTCACCTCATTCTCGATCCTGAATGTTACTAGAGTCCCCACAATGAAGCTCAACGCGCTTGTCCGAGTGATTCTTGAAATGCTCCGAATTGGGTAGTGAACCGTACTACGAGGATCCGCTTTGAATATATGATTGAGTTTATTTTTTTGCTCAGTTTATTCTGGCTCATGTTTCGGCATCTTCATCTTCATGGTTCATGCTCCTTTTCACCTCATCAGGAAATCATTGAGCAGATGCAACAGACACAAAATCGATGTAAGAGAAGAGGATACGTCGGTGTTCGCCCAGCAGAGCCACTAAACCAAAGGATAACACATCTATAGTAGAGTACTGCTAGGGCTTTTAAGTTCCTAGGGACTCGCCACAGTATGTCAAAGCCACACAGATTTTTGTACAGAGACCTCTGTGGGTTTTTTTTCATTCTACGAGAACTCATTCGATAGTACTTTGTACCAGTGGTCTGCGCCTAATGAATGCCTGACTATGGCAAAGAACGACACAAGAATTACAAATTATTTGTGGTGAGGCAAGGAGCATCTCTCACACTCGCCATGAGTTTCAAAACTCCCAGAGAGAAACCCGCCAAAACCTACTGCTGTGGAATCGTTGACTTCTTTCCCCCTACCGTGGCACTTTTCATCCATTTGCGGACCACTTTACCAGCATAGCAGTGGCGGACGCAGAAAGTGGGCAGGAGGGGTAGCGTGGAAAAAAAGTGGAGTCTCCACCGCTTTGGAGACCCAGGTCGAAAATAAAATTAATAAAAATATTGGTTATATAATAACCAATAATTGATAAAAATTAATTAAAGAATAATAATAAAAGCAAACAATTAACGTAAACTGATACAAGATTTTTATTTGTATTATAAGGCATTGGAAAGTTGCCTGGAAAGTAATTGGAATTTTCAAGAGTTGCAAAAAAAAATTTCTCTTTATGAAAGAATACTGATCATTGATGAATTTTCTGTTTTGTTTAACTACCTTCTGCCACCTTTCTGGTAGTTTCACGGAGGATTAGCCGAACGGGACCAAGCTTTGCACAAATATCTCTTATGGGCCGGCGGAGGTTTTAGGCTGCCTTCCACCAAACATTATCTATCGATGGATCTATCGATTATATCGATTTTATTGATTTTTCGCTATTTTCGCCTGGGAACTGGCGAGAACATGCCTACCAGGGTTTCTCAGTACGCTGAACACGAGTATGACAACCGTTTTGTATATCGAACATCGAATTATCGATTTTATTGATTTTTCTACTTCTGCTCAGGGGCAGGCGAAGGCAAGTGAACGGGGTTCCTCAATGCGCTGAACACGGTTATGACAAATGTTTTGCACCAAATTATTGATTTGTTGATTTTGTCAATTTTTTTCTACTTTGGTTTAGGGGTAAGGGAGGACAAGTATACTGGGGTTTCTCAATAAGCTGAACACGAATATGACCACTATGTTTCGTTAAATTATTGATTTATTGATTTCATCGATTTATTTCATTTCTACCACAGGGACGGGTGAAAACATCCCTATCAGATTTCGCGAATACTCTGAACACGGCACTTTACACAATGTTGTCGATCAATTAATTCATTGATTTTATCTATCTTTCTACTTCCACTCAGGGACGGGCGTGAATATGTGTACTGTGGTTCTAAAATATGCTGAACACGAATATGATGACCCTTCTGCACGTAATTGTCGATGAATTGGCTCTATCAAGTCTTTCGCTCTCGTGCAAATAAAAATAAGGTTTACCGGCATTATTTAACAAGGCGATCACCGAAATGATGAGCACTTTGAATGAATATATTAGCATCACCAAATACAACAGTGTGGAAAACTGGGGGAAGTAAAACACTCGAGCGAAGCCGGGTATGCCGTCTAGTCATTTATAAGATTCCGTCTTCAAAGGCAGGATCTTTCTTCCACTTTTTGAGTAATATTGGAAATATTTTGATGCAGTCTTAGTAGAAGCCTTCATTCCTTAGGGATAGGGCATACTTCACAGCGACGCTGTCGCTGCGACCGTTCACCACCACAAGTTTACTCACAGTGGCTCCTATGCTTGCACGGTATTCCATGCAAACTGCGTGATAAGATATGAGAACTCGTAACATTTTGTTCTCTTCATTCCCATTCATTTTCTCCACCGCGACGGTGTCGCTGTGAAGTATGCCATGGGCCTTAGTGCTTTGCATTCTTCACTTTACTCACCATTCCCAGCCTTACCTAAGCTATGATAGAGAGGCAACCTTTACTTTCTTAATCTAGACAACCTTTGCTTGAAACTGAAGAACTACTCAGGAATGACAATGCACTGCAATAAATTCCTCTATTCCAAACTCAAAGGACAGGATAAAGTACCATTCCTCAACATACTGGCAAGTGTTGAATTTCTTAAATTATATTTCAGGGAGAAATAGCTCTATTCTTCATTGTCGCCGTTTCTGAAGCCACAAAGTGTGGGTCTCTAACTTCTTCTTAGCCTATTCAAATAAAAAGAAGGGAATGGAAATCAGCATGAATCTGTTTGCTGTTGTTTCCAGCTTTTGGATGCAAGAATACGCTGATCACTGACGAATGGAGAGAAACTGTTTTGAATTATCACAACAGAATCAGAAGAAAAGTTGCTAAAGGGTTCCAGCTCACCGGAGGAGGACCTGGTAAATTCATGAGACAAGCAGGAGATATGCATGAATTGGTAAGTCATCCAAGAGTTACTGTGATGCCTACAATCAACTAACCAGCATTTTTCAATTCAATTCAATTTGGTGCTCTTTTTTCTTTTGATATAATTCTAAATTGTGATTATCACATAGAGGCAATGTTCTTGATATGGTGGGATCTCCGCGACATCTCCATCCCCAAGAAATTATTCAGATATTAAAGTATTGACACCAATATCGCTCGAGTGGTTGCGTACATTTGTAGGTAACATGCAGTTTTTTCCATATAACAACATACATACAAACGTACACAACCATTTACACCACAAAGCATTTAATGGTAATTGGATTCTTTTTTCTATTTTTAAACAAGTGGTATTTTTTTAAGTAGAGAATTTGCAAAGGCCCAAATTTAGCAGCAAAGAAGTGTCAGATGACTGTATTGTCACTAGTAACAGCCGCATTGCAGATAAATTGCCAGAAGTTTTTGAACAGTGCTAAGGTCAAATTTAAGTCCGTACTTAGAATACGAATAAAGTGCATGGGCACACCATTTCCTCTAATCAGAGATCTTCCTCGAATACTGCATATGTTCAATGTGGTGAAAATAATAATAATATTATTTTTTTGGTGTCTCATCCTAGGCTGTTCTTATTCATCTGCTTTAACTCATTTACTTCAGAACTGGGATTGCAATATAGAGAACAACGCGTTTCTATCCACGTGCGGCAACACTCCAATTCCTCAAGACTTCGCTGCTAATAGTGCTACGTGAGTCTCTTATTATAAATAGTGTAAAGGAAGAAAGAATCTGAATTTCAAGGCTCTCTATGAGTGGAAAAAAGTGTGACATCACTGAAAACACAATGACTATTCTGAAGAAGTGGGACAGTCAAGCCACAGCAGCTGATCTATCACAAGCTCCAAATTACGACGAGCAGAAGCAAAAGGAATTCGGTATTGTGAGTCCGATCACAAATTTAGCTTTTACTCACACTACAGGATACGTCACTGACGCACCTCAATTGCGTCTGTAAAAGGGCAGTATGCGAAAGAGTTACACGTGTAAAAATATGTGATAAGTATGTATTTCACTGGAATGTCCGACCTAATGGACAGGTCAACGGTTCCCCTCTTCTAGAACTGGGGAGACTGGGTGTCGAAGAAGTCGCTGAACGCCCTTTCAATATCTTCAACTCTGGTAAATGTTTTCTCAGGTAGGAATGCCTCAAAGGAGCGAAGTAAGTGGCAGTGGGGGTGGGTAATGTTAGAGCAGTAGGGTGGATGGGGAAGCGTATCACAGCCCAGCTCTTGTTTCTCATAGGTCCCTTTAGCTACATGGGGCCTAGCGTTATGACGAAGAAGGTTACAGAAGCTCGTCTCAGTCGTTTTTCTTGAACAGCGTCCGTGAGTTTCAGGAGCTGATTAGCGTAAAGATCACCGGTGACGGTATGTCCCTGTTGAGCAGCTCGTAATACAACATTCCTTGTGGATTCCGGAAGAAGCTAAAGAGACAATTGTTGAAGTGGAGGTACGATTTGGCTGGTCTTCTCCTCGAGAGAGCCACATTACACGATGCGTGTTAGAACCATAGAGGACCCAACTCCCATCTTCAGTGATCAGGTCTTGCAGAAACTCCTTTCCTCGAACACAAAGAAAAACTGATTATGGCTTGGAGGTGCACTTGTGGAATTGATATCGTGATCAATGTTCGCAGCGCAATCGCAAGTTCTAATGAAAAAGAAAAACAAGTTCGAAAATGTGGCTCAAATGCTGGGAAACTTCTCCGACAGCCTAATACTTCTGCAACACTATGAAGTCCATCAAACTGGTCCCTTACACTAGTTCTGCGCCGTTTTTGTCTTTTAGGATGGCGTCCTTACAAAGGACGCATGGCTTCATCGTGTGATCGGAAGTGAATGTCTCTTTGGAAGATCACTCGGATGCAGGACAAGAAAATGAAGAATTTATTTGGAGCACACCTTAATTGCATCTCTTTGACGAAGACGCGCCTAGATTTGTCGAC
>KN727838.1:0-11458 GCA_000816745.1 Ancylostoma duodenale | reverse complement strand
TCATTTGGCCAGAGCTGTAGTCAGATTCGAATGGTTTCGGGAATTGCAACTATCCTATCCTGTCTGTGGGAGTCGCTATGGTTTGGTGGCTAGAGCTAGTGCCTTTGCAAGTTCTCAACTTTAACCGTATTTCAAATCCTATCCCAGTAACTTCTCATAACAGCATGCTCTATTTCCTGTACCTTCTTTTGAAGGATCGCATTGTGAAACCTTTGCAATGTAATAAATGATAATGATAATGATCCCGGGAATTCCGGAGGCTGTAGGAGATGCACATTGTTAGCCGATTGTAGCGATTTTTTCTCAGAAAAATCATCGCTAACCACAAGAGGAAAAGAGGCTGACTCAACAAATCGAAATGAAAGCTGTTCGTATTGAAGTTTTCAAGATGCTAGATGTATATCATTCCACGCATTAGTATGAGGTGCCTCATGCCGCTCTGTACTATCTTACCAAGGCGACAGCAAGAAATTCCCTGTCCTAGGTATGGCCTGAGAAGGATATGACTTCGGCAATAAATGAGACAGCTGAGATGACATGGCCGATCCCAAAAGCCAACTCATCGCCTTTATGTGTATAAGCCGATAGAAAAGTCCTAGTACTACTACAGTATTCTCAGAACTATGGAGTTCTTCATTTCATTAAACATGTTAAGATCCGTTCCGTGCACTACCCTTACACTGATTTAAACACTGAAATATGCCTTTTCTGCACACATCAGTAAGGGGAAAAAGGCATAGGGACGTCCAACAGCTGAGTTCTATTATTTTATTTTTAGTCTTATTTTTATTGAGTGAGTGTGTTTTCAGTTTTAATTTATTTTAATTTTGAACACGTCCAATAGGCAAGATTGCAGTAGACAGACAGTCTGACAGTAGAAATTGCAACATCTTTTTAGGCAATCTTGATACCGTACAGGTTTCATTTCGTTCTGCGGAGTTAGCCTCATTCACTTTTATTGTTGGAGGAAGTCCAAAAGTATAGCAAAGAGACAGACACTTTCTTGTGAGGTCTCACAAAATTGTGGGACTAATTCTACAGTTGACTATATCTTCGTCTCAATATTAGTAAATTCAACATCATTACATCATTCTTACAATTATCATAGCACTTTTCGGATACTCAACTTCCGGGTGTTGCAACTTCCAATATCCCTTAAATGATGGAACTATCGGAAGTCAAATGTCCTGTAAGTACGTGCTCTCAAAATTATTATATGAAAAACGCCAAAACACCGAAGAACATATGGTGAGAGGGGACTTTTTTCTTATCAACTAAGAGAGAAGGGATCAACAAGGTATTTTGTTTTCCATAGCATCGGGATTAAAAGAATCTTTCCAGAGGTGAGAAGCTGAGAACCTAGAGTAAAAAATACCAAAATGTTTGGTATTCCAGAAGTTCCGAGTTTGAATTGCACCGATTGAACATTACTGTGAGTCTTTTTTGATTTTCTATTTATTATTCCTATCATTTACCATGACAACTGGTCACACATTCCGAATATATCAAAACGACGAAAACAACAACATGACATTCCGTAAGAGAGCGTCAAGGCGAACCTTCTACCGACAGGGTAAAAACTGATCGCTGTGGGTGTAAATCACGCGACGTCGCACGATATAACGATGCATTCATTTACCGCTGAATTAGGTGGTGGACGACGTGAGAAAAAAGTCTTCTTGCATCTGACCGCCGCTCTGCGAATGCAAGAACCCTGTGGAACGGGGAAAAAGCGCGAAGCAGGCGGAACGAGTTTGCAATAATGGGAAGAAAATAGCCTCATGCGAGATGAACAAATGTTGTTACAGCACATAAAAATAGCTAATAAAACTTGTTCTCGCTCTCAGGAGATTTGAAATATTGTGGAAAATCTTGCTAATTGTGTAAAGGTACGGTCACAGTGATATAATAATAATTCAAAGATTGAAGTGATTAATGTGGAACCAAGTTCGTTTTACTGTAGGTAGTAAGTAAGAGCAAAGAAAGTACACACTGCAAGAGCATTATGGAATTTGCAGCGTAGCTAGGATGTGAAATAAGAAAAATGTAAAGTGTTGGTGGCTCTGGTCTTGGAAAACTGAGAAAAAAACTGGAAGCAACGTCAGGAAAGAAATGATCGTTACCGCTCAGGGACAGCTGCGCATAAGTTAGTAGGAATGTTTCAAACAATTTTTCGAGCTTTTTCACTTCTATAGTAATCTAAATCCATTCAGGATGATAGGAAAGCCATGCTGAGACAATGATACATCAAATGGAATGGATAACGCCTGCTGACACAGTTAGGCTTTGCATGTGAACACGAACGTCTCTATTCGTGACCCACTGACATATTCCAACCCTGACCCAATGAGACCCTAGGGGAGCAGGGCATCTAGCCAGCTGGTGTGGGCACTTGTATAGATGACGTGCATGGCACAGCAGCCAAGACTTCTGAGTTGCCTACTTCCGGTTTAGTTTAACATTTTCGGTCGTTTTACCTCCTTTGTGAGTTCTTTTCGACCAAAGGTATAGTGATGCAAATGTTTGCTTTTTTATCCTCCTATTTTGCTGATTGTAAGGCGCACCATCGAGTGCAAATAAATAAATAAATATTTCTTATTATTGTAATGCTTTAAGAATGATTCGATATTGCAGCTGATATGACTTAGTACGTTCTCGACAATTTTGCGCGCGCTGCCGTACGCGACACGAGCGCTTTTGGCTCGAGCGTTTCGTGCTCGACATGTGCATGTGGTCCCGCGTGCTATCTAGTTTTGATGACATAGAGTGATGATGACTTCCATGTTAGTTATCCTTTTATTCGTAATTTTAAGAGTTCCCTTCATGTTTGTTGTCTTTTCCTTCGTCACTTTTAGGAGTTCTCTTAGTGTTCACCGATCGTTCAGTTGCCCTTACTCTAATTACCTAATGAAAATTTTGGAGAGATATCTGCCTTGCCTAATGTGTGTATAGTACGCTTCTAGCTGCGTTAGTAGCAATGAATTTGTTAATTATGAACGTTTGACAAACATTTCAAAGCAAATGGAGCTTGCCGACCAGTGCTGCATGCAGTCCTAAGTGGCAAACATCGCGAGCCCAATCGGTCCTGTGCGTTGTCACGAACGTTTTAACGTAATCAAAAGTCTTCGTTATCGCCTGACTGATCAGCGCTAGGAATAGGACTAATAATGTTATCAAAGGTCGCTCTGCAAATGTTCGACTCCGCCCTCATCTACAGTATAAAAGGACAAGGTTTGCTCACAGTTTGCTCCTTAATATTTTGCTTTTTATGCTCCTGGTGCTTCGAGTATTTTTTAACTTCCTTAACGCGTTTACCGGAAATCCCACGTGGCAATACAGAATGGGTACAATGCAGATGACTTCGCTTTCCTGGCTGCAATCGCACCAAACTCCAAAAAGTTACCGCAAGCCTCAAGCAGAAAGCCGAAAAAATGGGTTGCTCATCATCTCCAAAAGGCAAAAGTACTGAACGAAGGGATAATCGCAGATAGCATTGGTGTTGGTAGGCTTAAGAGTCGTTGGAAGGTCTGTTGGAGCCGCCAAAGGCTATCATTTTTCAAAACAAAGCAACAGCGAGAATGCTTATGTATATAATGTGAACTGAGAAATACATCTTGTTTCACTCATCACTCATCCAATCGATTGTGTGTTCTGATGGACTTCTCCTGCTACATTTTTTTATCGTTGCTCAGTGGATTATTCGTTCTCCGGATTTTATTAAGCTCAGCTTTGATTACCCACTGCAGTGAACTCTTACGCGAGCTTCCACGTTCATCACAGGGGACCAAGCGCACGCAGATCAACAACGTGGGAGCTGCTCAGTTCAAGAATTTCGCCTACCTCACCTATCTTGGCAGCTTTGTCGCACACAACAGAGCTGTCGAAGCTGATGTACGCATATGCATTGTGGAAGCAGTGACCATATTTCGAAGGCTACAATAGCTGTAGGCAACAACCTCCATAGCATGCAACATCAAGGTGCGCCCACATCCTTCAATAATGCGTCTCACTACTATTTATGCCCTCGAAACATGGAGGATATCAGCTAGTGTCATCAAAAATAACTCTATTCTATCAAAGTTGTTTGCGACGAATCATGAGAATACGCTACGGTGATCACATAACCAACGAAGAAATGCTACGAGGTAGAGAATACCTGGAGTAGTTTCGTTGATTATAATGATTCCAACTGTTATCAGGAGTTTTTCACTTGTATCTGTTGTCTTCGAACGACTAAGTACATTTGTGATAGTTGAATTATTGAGTAATCAAGTATGATCGTGTTAATCATTATGTTAGTCGGTATCGTATGTTTGAATACGTTGTAATGTTGGTAGATTGAACTCAATGTAATCTCATGGGAAATTTGCTGATAGCGGCGAGGAAATGCGCGTCACAAATACCATTGCGCGTATAAAGCTTCTCGCGTCGCTGGCGGCTTGTGGTTTGTTTTTCCCTTCATTTTGTTTGTCCACCTAAATCATTTTAAAATAAGTATTACTCGCGTTGTCCTTCTTTTTGTATATACTTATTACTCACGTTGTCCTTCCTTTGTATGTACTTATCTAAATTTCCAATTTTTTCACCTTTTCTCGTGGTAAGAAAAAAACTATTAACTATTTGCTTTAATAAAGCCTTAATTACCCAAGTTTGAGGTACTGACGAAACGAACCCGCGTGGCCTGAACGTTTATTGAATCAGTTGTGCGAGCAGAAAATTTGCGTGTCAGTTACTTCATCTCTAACTCACACACATGAACTGTGGTTCTGCAGTAGAAACGAACCTTAATATGGCGGTTTTGTACCTATATCAGTTCAATTATCAAGAGAGTTCCAGTGAAACATTTCAAAAATTCCATCCATGCCCCATCCATTTTGTCACAAATGATCTGTAGTGTCCAAAACAATTTAATCGTCCAATTTCACATGTAATGAATGAGCGGAACAATTTCATTGCGTGACCGAGAATAAATTCCTTCATTTTTCTGCCGTTCGAGAATCCCTCTTGTCTCTTCGCCCATCATCGCGAAAGTTCCAAGTTGAAAGGGAAGTGCAAGCAGTCCATCTCACAAATCGCAATAGAACCTATCTGGTTTGAAGTTTTGTCTATTAATGTGGTACAATATGCGGGACAATTTTGCTTCCGAGATCTGAGAATTTCTGCCGAGCAGCCAGTGTATATGAGTTCGTGCAGTGTAGGAGCTCATGCGTCGACTACGAAGCGAAGGATTGAGTGAAGTGCGAGATTATCAGGCACATTTTCAAGGGTTTGCGCTATGTCATCTTCTGATTCTTCTTCTCAGGAGCCGAGCGCAAAAATGGTATAAATAATGTATCACACTGTTAGGCAGACCATCCAATCGGACAGATCCCACTCGAATCTGGTGTGTGAGTTATTCTCAATGCCTTTGTGAGAGAGCGAATGGAAGGTAAGGAACTTTACATGACAGGAATACGTATGAGAGACTTTCACAAATGCGCCTAACCAATATGAAAAGACTTGAAGCCTGAGATTATCAGAAGACATAGAGCAAAGTGTGTGGCTTCAACAATATAAAAAGCGGAATCAAAAGCCCCAATAGCTGTGCGCTTGTCTACTCAATTTGACAGTTCTACCTGCTTCTTGGCATGCAAACGAAACATCGGCGATGGCGAATGTTGCACTTTGGTCAGTTAGATTAACATGGAACATGGCTTTTCTTGCTCTCCTTTTATTTCCCTTTGTTTCTTTGTTTTCGATCACTCGCAGCTAATGTCCACAACCTCCTCCCTTCTCGCCTGATTAATGCGTAAAATTTTATGATTGAACCATGATAAAAGTTTCATCCTTGTTAAAAAATCGACCGTATCAACCCGTGCTCGCATTCTTAACGTTCCGAGGAGGTTTGCAGCTTTCCTGCTTTTCCTGATGAGCTCTTGTAGTAAAAAATGGTATTAATAGAACAGGTGGAAACCTTAGGAGTCTATTTGCGGAACGTTCCCGTTTATCGCCCGTAGCGGGAACACGAGAAGACCACTCCCCTTTCCGTTCCCGTGTCTTCATGAATGCAGATACTACAACAGATTCGCAACAGAAATAACAATGATTCAACAAAGATGTCTACGCATGAAAAAAGCGAACGAACATAGGATCGGCGGCTTTTTTTTCTCGTTTTTTCGTAAACCGACGTCCGCTGTCTGGTAACCGCCTAACAGTTTAAGCTGGCTGTTGAAGGGTCTTCTTCAAAGGAGCTGTGGAAGAGGACTTTTTCACAAGTTTAATTAATTATATTTACTACCTAACCAGTACTATTGTTTTCTGCGTACATGTGCTCGCTCATAGTTGATACTTTCTCTTCACACCAACCATAAACGAAATTCCCATAGCATTGAACCAAATGGCAGCAAGTACGTAACAAATGATTTTACACGCGTTTCTTCAATATATCTTCCAGTTTTTGTTTCCTGGCGCTCCTTGAGTGCATTGAGTGAGTAAACGATGAATAAATGCGTGAGACGCTATAGAGTGCTGCATGAAAAGAGATCTAAAAAAGGGTGCTGCATGAAAAGAGATTCAAAGAATCTAGTAGTTTTGTTGAGCTTACCCGAGGTTGCTACTGATCTTTATTAGGCTGACGCGTTTCGGCAAAATCGCCCTCTTCAGAGCATGAAAGGTCAAAATCGAGCAATCTACCCAGTGTAAAGCCTCTTCAGCTTTGCCCAAATTCTTGGCCACTCTCGTAATAGCACAACCAACTGGGAAAGATGTAGTACCGTACCTACACCACGATCCACAGATGGTGATGGTGGGCGACCGCTACAGAGTCAACAAGGGCGCTGTTGGAGATCCATCACAGATCAAAAAAGAATTTGTAGATAGGGTGCTAGTTCCTGTGTGACAGAAATGTATTCCTCTTTGCGGTTCATCTGAGGAGTCTTGATGTTTATCCAAAGTGCTCCTAGATTTTGTGGGCGGATATTTGTGACTCGTTGGCAGGATTGCAACCTATATTTATTATTTATTCATTGAGATTTAAAAATACTTTTTTTATTTATATCATACGCCCGCAAGAGCACCACATTTTCCCACAACACCCTGATCTGTATGACGGATACAACTAAATGTCAGGTAGCTCTACGAAAGAGAAAAAAATAGACTAATTTTCCAATACGGCGAAATGAATGAGTGACAGGTTTGAGTATGCTAATAATCAAATCTTTCAATTCAGTTAGCTCTGTAGGAGAAATAAATTTATTTCGGCCTAAGAGTGTTCAAAGCAAACACCTACTTCAGGTAGCAAGATGTCCTCATTCACAAAAATAAATTATTGTTCCATGTCTGTAATTCTTCTTTTGGCTATAAAGAGAATTAGAAAAATAAAAGGAGCATGCTTTTAGCGGAACAACCTGTAGTTGTTCAATATCACATAAGGGATGGATCTCAACGAAATTATTATAAGATTACTAATACATCCCATCCAAGATTTCAAGATCTTTCTTCTCTGCATGTGTTTATCAACCTGTACTCCTATACATATAAACAACTTAACGACCTTTTCACAACCTTGTAGTTGTTTTCATATTTGTTATTAATTATTTTAATTTTCCTTCGTACACCACAATTGATGTGCTCAACACCAGAATCGAATGAAAAAATAAGTGAAACGCAATCAACCAATTGTCAACCAATTGCCGCAATGCAAGGACGCAGAAATAGACCACGCCCCTACCTCGCTTCCTATTTCTCATCTATGCCATAGTGGCCTTCATTGACACTCAGCAAGTATAGCCAAGTTTTTTTCTTAACTGTTGGAATTGTAGGACTTCTAGGAGTTTGGCACATAGACAGAGCTAAAGTAGTGAAAGCGCATGAACTTCTTTAACTTGCATCTAACATGATCTGACATAGGACTGAGGGCTAGTCATTTATCCTTTAAAATAGAAATAAAGTCCTGGATCCTTACCAACTCTCTTAAATATCGTGCAATACCTGAATCTCCTGGCGCTCTATGATTTCCAGAACAATTATCAATGACTAGACGGTGTACCCGGCTTTGCTCGGGTCCTCTATTTCTCTCGGCTATTTGAAGCTGAGGTGAACATTTGTTGAACAAAAAGAAACCTATCGAGATACTCATCATTTGATGATCAGCCTAAATGACACATTTTCATCCCGTCCCCTTTCCTCAAAAGTAAGGTAAAGTTGTTTGGCTGGTAAATTCTTCTAAAGTGCTCCTCATATTCACGTTGAACGTTCCGGAAAATCTCAGAAGACACGGTTTCATTGACCCGTGAGCAAGAATATCGAAAAATCAATAAAGTCGATAAATCGATAGTGTCATACAAAACGGTTGTCATATTCGTGTTCACCGTATTGACATACCCCAGTAGACACGTCTTCACCGCGCCCGGGCAAAATTAGCGAAAAATCAATAAAATCGATATAATCGATAAACCAATCGATAACCCCAGATGAAAAGTAGCCTAAAACCTCCGCCGGCCCTTAGGGTACATGTGTGCAAAGTTTGGTCCCAATCGGTTAACCCTCCGCGATTTCTATTCGTTACATACATACACACATACACACACACACACATACATACAGACTTTCATTTTTATATATACAGATCTAGTAAGTTCAAGAGAACTCGTACTCTAAACCCCGCCCATTTAGGTGACTAACCTGGCGGTCGAGCGCAAACGTTTTCGTAGTAGCTTCCCCGCTTCTGCTCGTTTGTTGGTCGTCGCTCACCGGTCTTGTCCGACAGTACACAGCTCTAAAAATTACGGTAACACATGTAGAAATACGTAAATGCACAACTATGTTCTGACGTTGTCCTTGGGGCGATGTTCGACGCCAGCGCACGGCTTTCCGCGCAGCTGACTGCGCAGACACGCGCGCAGGCAGTCGTCCTTGAACTCCACCGATTCCACGCCCATTGTGTTCACGGATAGCTGGAAGATCTGCTTATATCCAAGCTCCAAGATCATTTTTACAGCGTTCACAGAGGTGATTGATCGATACGCATTAAATACAGAGAGTGTTGAGAAACTCACTTGAAAATCGGGTTTTTCGACGAAGCATTCGTTGATGTCAAGGTAGTCTCCTGAAATCAACAACTTACTTGAACAAAGGGTGATTGTAATAGTGTAAACAAGGTTCCTAGAAGTGATGAAACTCAAGAATCCCCAAAATCCTGTCACAGACCAGCGAATGAACGAGAAATTCGATAAGACAGCTAATCCTAGTATCCTAACTTTACATGTATTTCAGTCTAAGGAAATGTCGACTTTTGCTCAGATTTCACCACCATGTCCGCAAAAGTGCGTCATGACAGAATGGTGATGAGATGTCGTCTGTATGAAGGAGTCGTGTTTGTCAGAAAGTGACTTAATCTTTGGTTCGCCATGGAGTACTTTTATTTATTTTAATTTGTTTGGATACACTCTAGGTGTTTCGTACGAAAAACAGCAGGTAACCAACACCGATACACCAGAAAACCAGAGTCGGACGTAGGGGAGGGGGGCGTCCTCTAGTGGCTATTTCCTATTACCTTTTTCTGAAATACTTGTTTTCGATTGTTTAACCGTAAAAATGCAGAGAACCAGGAGAAAAACGTGAAACTGGCAAAAAATCTGGCGGAATACTTGTAAAATACTCCTTAAGACTCTTCAGTGAGTAACCTTGGCTGATTCGAAATTTTTTATTTGAAGCAGAAAGGAAATTCAGATTTGAAGCAGAACAGTTGAATTAGTCTATTCTTATCCGAATAGTTTCAAGAAAACCTTCAGAATCTTCAAAAGTTAACCATCTTTTGGTTCCCGTTATTTTCCCATTTGTTTCCTCAGACAGATTGGTATTATGTAATACATTTGTGATGTCATGGAAGGCTATTCCTAGTATATTCGTCGAGTTTCATTTCTTCTTAAGAGTAAAAAGCATAGAGTACCTAACCGGACACACCTGCTCACTCAAACCCTTCAGAAAACGTGTTTCACCGCAAAGATTTGCCAGTTTAGTGATGTTTTTCGCATGCATGCACACCATCGAAATGAAGTGCCAACAGACCATTCACTTGAGTCATCAAGCAGTTCTTTGGAAAGTGTAATTTGGCAATTCGCTAAATTCCACGCCACAAATGGAGCAAATTTATAAAAACCATATTCTTTGTGAGGTACGTAGCGATTGCTCGTTGTAGTCTGGTAATTGCAAAAGTCGCCAAATAGCCTGATATTTTTCAAACAGCACAAGGTGGAACAATGGAACAAAAGCGTCATGGCTATTTTGGGCTTTCAAGAAGTGTAGAACTGCTGGTTCACAAAAAACAAGAGGAAATACCTTTCTGAGATAGCTAGGTGTGATTAGCTAGCTAGATGCCTTTTATGCAAAACATGGAAACCAGGAAAACGGTGGACAAAAACAGCTTATAAGGGTGATCGAAAATTACCTATGCACCCCAGTTCTGTTCGACTTTCCGGGTTTTGAGCGTTCTTTCCTATCTCTCTTAATCGTACCCAATCTATACTTTCCAAGTAACGTTTATTCCGTGGTAGTTGCCTCAGGCGTCATGCGTAGTGCCATTATCGAGATGCATCAAGGAGCATGGTCTACCGCGCAAATAGTGAACATGTTATCTCTACCCCGAAGAACTGTTCAAGATAAGGTGAGAAGGTATAGAGAGCTGGCAACTGTGAGGACAGGAAGGGTAGAGGTCGCACGACTACGACAACTGGACCGAAAATTGTTGAGATCGTTCGGGGCAGGCTAGACCGAAACCCAAGAAAATCCATGGAGAAAGAAGTCGCTATCGGTCGTAGTTCCAAGCGGAAAATTTTGAGAGAGAAGCTGAACCTCTACCCTCATCGTTTTCAAAAAGCCCGTGCTTTGACTGACGTAATCAGAAAGAACAGGAAGAAATTGTGCTAGCAACTCCTGAAGGGGTTTGCTCAGTCTGGTTTTTGCACGATTGTCGTCACTGATGAGAAACTCTTCAGCGTGGATCAAATAGCTAATGCGCAGAACGACAGGGTAATATGCAGATCTATTATTCGTGCCAACCGCAAGGGCAGGATCGTTGCTAAAACGGCTCACCCCCAATCTTTGATGGTCTAGGGTGGCATCACAACAAACGGCAAAATTCCCCTGGTTTTTATGAATGAAGGCGTTAAAATCTGCACAAATGTGTGCAAGAATAAAATCCTGGAAGATGTTCTGAAACCGTTGGGAGTTGCACATTTCGGAAATAGCCAGTGGTGCCTGCAAAAAAAACTCTGCTCCTGTCCACCTGTTCACAACGCAGACGTTGTTCAAGATTGGTGCAGTGAACATTTGCCTAGTTTCATAAAGCACGGAGAGTGGCCACCATATGGTCGGACTTGAATACAATGGATTTTTCGTGTGGCGAGAGATGGAGAGGAAGGCCTGCTCTAGCCATCACAAAAACCTAAGATCGCTGGAAGCTGCGGAGAAAAGCATAAAA
>KN727837.1:0-17983 GCA_000816745.1 Ancylostoma duodenale | reverse complement strand
TCTCCGTTAGATCCTAGTCATTCATAAATATTTAGTGTGAATAAGTCAAAGTAGGGAATTTCGGGAGACCCATCCAATTTGGACTTCCTGGCTACGAAATATAAGTATAAGTAGTATTTTTTCCATGAACTAAAGTGACTCAGCACACCGAAACGTATCCATTCATCACAGATCGGGCAGCAGCACTTTCTAGAACAGAGCTGTTAAATGTTAGGAGATTTATTGGATTTCCTATAGTGAAGCACACTGTCATTATTCTGAGAACTAAGCCGAAGTTATTTCCGGAGCGATTGCGACACAAGAACAATTTGTAGCAATTACGTAGTGGAAGGATATTATACTGCGAATTGAGTGCTTTTATAGACTGAAAATATTTCAAAACGTTTAGAAGTTTTGTTTTATAGTAAAAACCACGTCCTAGTTAATAGATGTGTTATATTAGGTGTGGGCAAAAGCTCCACGGCAGGTGCATTTAATTTTTTGAAGCACAATAACTCGGCTCACTATCAGCATTTTTATTCGAAATGAATAGCATTAGCATCTGTGCAATCATGGCAATGCGATATAGGATGGATTTTGCAGAAGCCTAAAAACTAATAAATTTATACTCGGAAGAGCGGCAAACGTCGTTTCCGAGTTAGGGATGTTAAGAGTTTTACTCTGGGCGCAAAAACATCTTGGCCAGTAGTAAAGTTTCCTACGACGTGACGTCGAGATGCCGTCATGTCAACAGGTGCTCCCGGCATGTCAGCATCTCTGCTCCCAACATGTCGGCATCTACGGCGGCATCTTAATGGAAAATGAAGTAAGCACAGATGCCGACACGTCGGGAGCAGAGATGCCGACATAGCATTGCATTCATATCAAATTAACGGACCTGAAGTTTGGTTGGTTCTCTCTACAGCTTGAAGAGATCCCGCTTACAAAGGTGCACCCTTGGAAACTGTGCAGTACGAACGCAACCCAAATTGCGCGATACGTGGAGTTCAAAGCCTGAGTCCATTTTTGCTCTCTTGCTGCCTCATCTACTGCTGAACCTTTGTTCCTCCCAACAGAAATTGAGGAGGAATGGGAGGAATTGAGGGGTGGACGGCAGCAAATAATGAGAGACGCCCATGGAGTTTGAAATCGACATATTACGCTGATTGGGCTGCATTCGCGCTGCACAGTTGTCAGAGACGAGCATGTAAAGGATGCAAAGGGCACCATGTATTGGGAAGATGACTTATTATGGGCCACGTGTCATGTGAGAAACGAAGCGGTGCTCAACAAACGCAGGTACAATATAGGGGTCCAAACTGAGGTAGTTGGCGTAGGTAGCCTGTGCCGTGATGGAATGGCCATCCACGGTCACCAGAGAGGTTGAAAGAACAAGCGTAGCTATTGCCAAGTTACGAGATTTCAAGTTCTGTTGGTCATTCCTTTAAAATACCTTCCTTACAGCAAATGTGTGCAGCAGACTCCAGTCAAAAGTAGGGTAATTCCATTAAAAGAGTTTGGTGGGAGGTGGCGACATCCGTCATGCCACCGCCATGGCCGAGCTTCTGCGTCGGCACCCACTTGCCTCTACATGTTCTGTCTTCATTTTCTTTTCTTTTCTTCTGACTTGCTGGCGTGTGCTCAGGTCGTGTTGAAAGCAGTCGAGCTGTCGGCAGCCCTGAGGTCATTGCTGCCAACAAACTGGCGTCCGACGTGAGGGCACATTGTTAAGAATAGAAAGGTGCTGACATCCTTCTGAAAATATGCCGGCAGCGAATTCACGTCACGGCAGCAGCAGATGGCTGCCAACATTTAGGACTTTACTACCGGCCCTTGAGCAGATGACGAACTGTTGGAGACAGAATTGGAGAGTACACAGAATAGATCAGAAGCTCGCCACCAAGATGGTCGATTTTTCACACGCATGACACTGCAACATGCTGTTCTGCATTATCCCGTAGCAACAGTGGTCCCCGTCTGTTCACCTGTGTTGATGTTATGATCGAGAGTTGTCCTTCATTACTTCTAACAAAGAAGAGTAGCAGTCGACGGATACTCGTTTTGGAAAGCTCCGCTACACATGACCTCAGGTGCTGACCAAAACAGTTTAAAGAAATTTTCTAGTAGGGATGGTTCGACCATTCTTGGGTGGGTCGCTGCAGTCCAGCGCCTAGATCGTCATCTGGTTGTAACTATCTGTCCAAGGAACGGGCTGGCAAAATATTGGGTTGGGGGATAAGTTCGTGCGGTTTTTCATGGGCATAGAAACCATTACTTTCCACAAACAATATCAATCACACTTACTTACCTACATACTTGGATGGCCCGTCGTCACTTATCGTGCGAGCCCCAGCATCGCTTCCATTCGATTCGTTCTCGCGCCATCGTCATCTAGGAGCATCGTAGACGGCGTTAGTTCTGATTCATTTCCGGCTGAGCATTCAGCTGGTCCATCCGCACTTTGAACACATCGGTCCATCCCGTTGGTGGCCTCCCTCGAGGCCGTTTCGTTTCTCTTGGGATCCATTCCAAAGTTCTTTTTGTCCACCTATCGTCTTCTCTTCTCATTATATGACCAGCCCATCTATGTTCAGCTTTCGATACGTATTCCACTGGGTCACGAAGGCGAGACATTTGTCGCAAACTGGAGCTGCGAAGACCGGCCTGATGTTGGGTTCGCCGATTGTACCTCAAAAGACGCTAACGCTCAAGCGCTCTGTGTATGGTACGTAGCGCCTCCGACGTGGCCGCAGTGTCCGCCCACGTCTCTGCAGCATAACAGAGCGCTGGAAGAACTGTAGAATCGAAAAGATGAGCACGTAGATCAGGGTCCGCCAGTTGATCTCTGTGGCTTCCCTCAGAGTCCCGAACGCGACCGACGCCGCTCTTTTTCTTCTATCCGGCTCTTTTATGAGGTTGTTCTCTATATTCATTGACCGTCCAAGGTACACATAGGACGACGCCTCCTTTATATCAAATCCATCCAGTTCTATTCGCTCTCCTTCGCAGTACGCATTCTTCACGAATTGGGTCTTCGTCCTATTTATTCGCAGTCCTATTATTTTCCCTACTTCGTTTAGTTCACAGAGCATCGCCTCCGCTTCATTGGTGCTTTTCGAGAAAAGGACGATGTCGTCCGCAAAAGGAAGATTTGAGAGGAACCGTCCATCAACTCGGATGCCCTTCTCCTTCCAGTCGAGTGACTTCATTGCCCACTGCAATGCGGCAGTAAACAGCTTCGGCGATACAGTATCGCACTGTCGTACCCCTTTCGCAATCGGAATGGTTAAGGGGCGCTGAAAGAGCTGTATCGTCGTGGAGCATCCATTATAGCAGTCGGCTAATGTTCTCACATACGACGCGTCTACTCCCTGGTCGACTAGGGCTGACATTATAGCGTCTGTTTCTACGTTGTCGAACGCTTTTTCGTAGTCAACAAAGGTTAGGACGAGGGGAAGGCGGTACTCCCGACAAACCTCTATGACCCTCGAAACGGTCTGGATGTTGTCGGGAGTAATAGATGCAGCCGAATCCCTTGCGAAAACCAGCCTGTTCTTGGGGTTGGGCTTCATCCAAGGTCTTCGATATGCGTATGAGAATAATCTTTGTGAAAAGCTTATAAAGCACGTTCAGCAAACATATCTGACAATAGTTTCGAAGATCCTCTCGGTCTCCCTTCTTGTGAAGGAGAACGGTGCGTAAGGTTCTCCACTGGTTCGGAATTCTTCCCTTAAGATAAGATAGAAGATAAGATGAGAAATGTGCTGCGAGAATAACGTGAAGACGATCGCCTCCTGCTCGCGATAGATCAGCCGATATACGGTCCGGTCCAGGGGCGGTGCAGGTTTCATGCTTCGTATGGCAACACGAACCTCCGAAGGAAGAATCTGAGGTGGTCTGTCACCAGCGGGGATATTGGGCTTAACACTGCTGTTGAAGAACGGAGAAGGTTCGTATAGAATCTTTCCGTGATTGATTCCATCTCACGATGGGAAAACGTGATAATCCCATCTTCGTTCTTTAGGGCTGTCAACGGAACATTGTAATCGCGAAGGTCCCCTCGACACTTCTTCAGACTTCTTCTCCCTTGTGCTGCTTCCAGAACCTTTCTCCGCCTGAACTTCTGCAAATCCTCATGCAATGCTCTTCTGCAACTGCTCAACTGCTCAATAAGGGATGCATTCGGACCAAGCCTCAAGACCCTTCTTTTAACGAGCAGTTCCTTGGTGGCCTTCGAAATGCGTTCCAAGTTTGTTGTTTGGGGTTTTGAGCCGCGTTCAGCACAGATTCTTGGTTTTTCTAGAAGAATCTCGTAGTCTCCGGTGGGGTCTTCTACGATATGCCAGTCATGTTCAGAAAGAGACTTAGCAAGGACGGTATCGTCATACACGACTTCTTTTCTTCCTCCGCGGTGGCAGATATTCTTTTCCATCTTGCAACTGAATCGAATTTTTGCACGGAGGTAATCGAATCCACAGCAGAATGATGGTACTACTGAGAAATCAAATAGACACCATCTTCGGTTTGTGAGTATGTGGTCGATCTCAGCACGAGTCGTACCGCTGGGTGATTCCCATGTCCACCGGCGGTGGTCCTTTTTCATGAAAGTAGAATTCCCATGGAAGAGGCGTGCAGGGGACAGAAGCCCAGCGAGACGACTACCGTTTTCGTTCCGGTCCCCTAATTCGAACATTCCGATCCTGTACTCGTCTCCTTCAGCCTTCCCAAGTTTCGCGTTGAAGTCCCCAACAACGAATTTGTAGAAGGAGTTTTCGTTGTGGATGACTTCTTCCAACTTCTCGTAGAATTGGTCCAACTCCGCCTCATCAGCTGCGAGCGTTGGTGAGTAACAGTTGATGATAATGGCGAACTTGTGACGAGGAAGGTCAAGGCGGAGAATTGCTAGACGAGGTGACAGGATCTCGTGTAAGTAGAGTTGACGAGATGGACGACAGATGATTGCACGACAAAGCCAACGCTTCCAACATTTCTTGAAGGGAACTTTTCTCCGCGGATGACCAGTGTTCCTTCGCGGATTTGTCGAATGTCGCTCTTCCTGTTCTTGGTTTCCTGCAGAGCGGTTACATGGAATTTGATTCGTCCTGCTGCTTCGAGAAGAGCGTGAAGATCGGCATCTGTGGAGACTGTTCCGGCATTATAGGTCCAGAGCATGAAGCAGTCTCCATGGCGTGTCGTGCTCGTGTCGTCTTGGTCCGGAATCAGAGGTGTCCTGCGCAACTCGAGATTTGATCGCCTGCCACCGGTTGCCGTAGCGCCCGACGTCTGAGAAGGCAAAGCGCGGTGTGCGGGGTACTGAGGCAGGAAGTGTGCTGGACAGGCAAGTAGAAGTTTTCCACATACTGAGCAGCCCTGCCGCGGTAGACTCAGCTGACTCAGCTGTCACCACAGGTAGTCGCCGACCTAAGTGAATCAGGGAAGCCACCTTGCGACTGATACTGCCAAGACGGTGGAGCCTCCTGATAGTGGTTTACTCTTAGCTAGGCTTCCAGTTGCCTGGAAAAGTCGAACCCCTTCTCAGCTTGAAAGACCCTACCGGAGGATTTACCTTCGCTGTGCATCGAAGTCCGACACCCAGTGTCACCCCCCCCCCCCCCCGCCCCTGTGAGGCGGTAAACCGTCGCGGGAGTCAATCACACTCTTCTTCTTCTTCCTCAGCGTTTTTCCCGTTTCGTAGCGGGGTCCGCTTTGCTGATCCTTTGACGCCATATTGCCCTGTCGTGCGCCTGATCGGGATGGATCCTAGCCAGCTTGAGGTTGGCGTGCAGAGTGTCAAGCCATCGTTGTTTAGGTCGTCCTTTTGTTTGCCTTCCTGGCACGTCGACATCGAAACCAATCCTACAGACTTTGTTGCCATCGGCACGGAGAACTTGACCAGACCATCGCAGACGCGCCTCACGGAGCTTGTCGGCTATCGAAGCTACCCCAAATCGCTGCCTTATGTCCTGGTTGCATATGCGATCTAGCTGCGTAATGCCACCCATCCACGAAATTTCGTGTTCGCTATGACAAGGTTGTGAGACTCGGCGTAGTCAAGAATACGCTCGCCATCGTCGTTGCGCACCCCGTATCCGAAGCCACCATGGCACCTGTAGCCGTCTTTCGTCACTCCTAGGTGGCCGTTCAGGTCTCCCGCAATGACGACCGTGTCTCCTGGTGGTACTGCTGCGGTCTTCTCGTCGATCAGTGCCCAGAAGTCGTCCTTGACCCGATCCGTGCATCCAGTCTGCGGGGCATATGCCGAGAAGAAATGAATGCGGCGTTCTAGCGTGACGATGACAACCTTCATAAGACGGTCATCAAAACGCTCTACGCCTTCTATGGAATCCCTGAACCTTTCACAGACGATGACATCGACGCCATTTCTGGTACCTGGGCTTCCGGTGTAGACAATCTTGAAGCCACATCCGATGTCCTTGGACTTGCTGCCGGACAATCTCGTCTCCTGCACTGTGCATAGGCGATTCTGCGACGCTGCAGTGCTGCTGCCAGTTCACATGAGCGGCCTGTTAACGTGCCGACGTTCAGAGTCGCAATACGCGTCTTGGCTACGATGTGATCCTGATCCTTAACGACTCGCCTTTTGCCCCTCGATGCCGCCGTTCGCGAAGCATCGAGGACCCTCGCATATTATTGTCCACACTCACCGGGCCCCGCGAGTGGGCGTCGATTCCCGCGTACGCCGTAGCCTTCTTCTTAAATCCATTTGACGTCATGATCCATTAGATGTGACGTGGGGTGTTCGTCAGCCGGCCTGTCACTACGGCCTGTCGCCAGCATTCGAATGACGGGGAGAAAGATTCCCCCCATGGACAAGGGACTTATTTGTTAGAGGCGGTCCCTACTCGCCTCTCATGCGCTTCCCAGTCGGTAGAATGCGAGCTTTTGGCCAAATCCAAACTGCAGGATACAGCCCACACGAAGTATTTGCACACACCCACACGCGTGAGTGCATGTTCACACTCATATGCCGGCCGTATGATTCGAATCCAGCACTGTCGAACTAAGGAGTCCATCCCCTAGATCTACCCGCGTCGTAGGGCAAGCGCATGGCTGCTTTTGGTCCGCGGTAAGCCTCCTATCCGCCACCCGGGGTCGCGCCACGTAGCCTCGCAGCAAATCGGCTGGATTCCCTCAAATGAGGGAGATCCGTGGAGGAGTCAATCACACTAAAAGACTTAAATTATTTCCTCGTCTATTAATGTTGCCAGAACACGGCGGCTTGGCAACACCATGTCTGCGAAAAATTGTGTAGCTTAATACGACTCAATCAGCAGCCCACCACTGCAACACTTGAATCCACTCTTGGATTTAACTCTGTGGGATGCATTACGAAAATCATATCATAAAGGCAGTGTCTCACCTCATGGGCTTCCCAGGTCAGTCGAACGTGCGCGCGCCGCTGAGCACAGAGATGTACTTTAAGTTTCACGGAAACGTCGAAAACCCCATGAGTTACGGGTTTCTTTGGCCGAGAATTTCGAAATTCTCGGCCAGTGGACGAGAGGGTTCATTCCGTAGCTGAAGCTTGCGGAGGGTGCGGCATGTTTTTCACACGGCAATGTTTGTTCAATTTCTGCTGAGAAGTTCATTTTAACGGGCAGTCTCAACTTCCCAGCTCCGCTCCTTTTAGCTTCCTAGCAAGGTAACTCGTCCACTGCAATATCAAAGTCGGCTCCTAAATAGGGTTTTTTGACCGTTTTGTCAGAATTCGAGCACATCATTGGAATCAGCGCGCCGAGTAGAAGCCGATAATGTTGATATCTTGATACCCGTCATGAGGTGAGACACTGCCTATAAGCAGCATATGGTTGATGCAGAGGTGTAGAATCGACAGAAGTGGAAATCCCTCACATACGAGTTTCTTGATAGTACATTCCGGTAGAATTTACGCCGAGAAATCGAGTACGCATATTGTTAACGATCACCTCATATCGAGCACTTCTACGTTTTTGAAGGAAGGGTTAGTTAATTTACATATTGTTGAAAGATAGCATCAGTAGTGATTTTTCCTTACATCTAAAGCAACCTTTCCGTATTCCTATGTAGTACAAACAGGAACAGGGGGTTCAGAACGAGGGGCAGCCACTAGGTCAAAATTACCCAGTCTAGAGCGGGTGTATTACTTCTGTGTTGTTCTTCAGCAAGGCTTCTCTGTAGACGTCGTCGATATCCCATCTCAATTGAGCCATGGTTAATCCGCGAGTGAAGTTGAATGTTAGGGGAAAAAATTTCATGTCATATAATAGAGCGAAGTCCGAATCAACATGAAATGAAAAAACCACACGAGCTTATTCTCGAACCTAGTGCTTGTACGTCAAGGATCCTCTCAACATTGGTGCTCCTCGCTCGCTCAGCCCATGCTAAGTCCAGATATACATCGTCCACGTCTTACCAATTCTTCCTTTTTTGGGCGCTATAAAACTAGTGGTGGAAATTATCTACAATCTACCAGATGACATGCCTTGCTCCCTCGGGTTTTTCATTAGCCCCAGCTTCTTTACACTAATTTGTACAGCTGCTACGGTAATTTCATAGAAAATGCTCACCATTTTGGTGATCAACACCTTTAAAGCTTCAACGATTCTTTGACCCATAAGTAGAAAAGTACTTGAAAGTATTAGGATGACAATTTCATGAGTATTGCTTTTCATATTCTTTGTTCAACGTGTTTGAAAATCCCAGTTCCAGTGAACGTGTTCCTAAGTAGTCGTCCCTATACAAAAGCCAGAAAAAAAATAAAACAAAGTACTCGATAAGTTCACGCAAAGCGGTTGTCATATCCGCTTTCGGTGTATTGGAAAACCAAAATGACCATGTCCTCACTGGCTCATGAGCAAAGGGTAAAATCAATAAAATCAATAATTCGATACCATCGTGCAGAATGGTTGTCACATTTGTGCTAGGCTTAATGGAGAACCTAAGTAGGAATGTCCACGTGAACCTCTGAGCGGATACAGCA
Source organism: Ancylostoma duodenale (assembly GCA_000816745.1). Taxonomy (NCBI): domain Eukaryota; kingdom Metazoa; phylum Nematoda; class Chromadorea; order Rhabditida; family Ancylostomatidae; genus Ancylostoma; species Ancylostoma duodenale. Next base: position 9,024 of record KN727837.1, on the reverse strand, counting down.
AAAAATCAATCAAATCGACGATATAATCGATAATTTCGGGTGTAACGTAGCTCATAACCTCGGGCGGGCTCTGAACAGTCTCCCTGCAAAATTTTGTTTGGATAGGTTACTTACCCCTACTTCTATTCTTTGCATACATACACACATACTGACAAACCTCCATTTTTATGTATACAGACAGATTTCAGGAATACTGCTTGCTATTAACGCCGTGTTTCACATTATATGTCTTTTCTCAGAAGGAATTAACGTGATATTTATTTTGTTTCTTCGACCATTCACAAGACGACAATGTTATCGATTCATAGCACTTTATATGTTTGTGATTTCTCAGCAGGCAGTTATGACGCTCATGATTTCGCTTGATTTGTTAGTGGCTCTCCTACTTCCATTTTGGTGAGTCTGATTTATAGCCATGATGGACATTCGCGTTTGAGAAAAACTTTTACTGGAACGGGCGTCTACAGCTAGAGTTATACAAGGAACTTTTCTTTACATAAATCCACTTACCTCTGAAGGAACCAAATTCTGAAGTGGTTGGGAAGATTTTGTGATGTCACATGATCCTTGTTAATAAGAGATGCCTTAGTGAAATCTGCTAATTATGGATTGTCTAGTCAAAGCTATAAGTATTAAGTTTTGATCACATTTATGAAGGCGTGGAACATTTACAAAGGAGGAACTAGATGAGGTGGGCAAGAGGGAGGGGAGGGGAAAGGAAATGGGACCAGACGGCACCCCTTTTTTCGGGGGTCGAACTTCCGAAGTTTCAAATGTAAAATTAGTCCAAAAATTAATCTTGATTACTGTGTCTCAAAATAAATAGTTGAAAAAAATATCATAGAGGTTGGGAATCAAAAATAAAAATGGGATATCCACCCCTCTCCCCTCTAGTGCATCTGTCTGTGAAACTGTGGAAGCTCCTTTACACCTTCTCTGAAAGAGCCATTTTTTATTTAAAAGGGAGAATGTACCAGTGAAAGTCTGATGATTGGCGGATGTCTTACAAATTCCTCCACATTTTACATCCCGGGATCTACTACACATATTGGGTTGGGGAATGAGTTCGTTCGGTTTTTCGTATGAACAGAAACCATCAACTTCCACGGACATTGTCAACCACATTAAATGGGTTACATAGCCCCTTCGCTCTTCTATTCATGCTGCCAGAGACAGGGCAGCTTGTCAGCTCCATATCCACGAAAAATTGCTTTGTTTGAGAAGGCTAAATTTGTAGTCCGCAACCGCAACTCTTTGATAAAGTTTATGAAATATTTAAATTGGAAACAAGCTGTGTATGACTGCAATAGACGTGTAGAGTCCGTAGCAGCGAGAATGCTCCACATTCTCGTCTTCTGCTAGTCATTTTGGTGAAATTTGCGTGGAGAAATCAAGCGTACTCAATGTGGGCGATCACCTCATATCGAACATTTTAGGATATTGCATGGGAGGCGTTAACTAAACTTACATAATGTTGAGAGTTAGCATCAGTAGTAATCATTCCTTACATCTAAAACATCCTTAGCGGATAATCTCCTTTATGTCCCACAAACTGGACGTCCAGAACGAGAAGCAACTCCGTGGCCAAAATGGCCCTGTCTAAATGTACCAGCCTCTTCTGTGCTGTCTTTCCAGCAGTAAAGGTTCCTCTATAGGTGTCATTGATATAGCTAGCCAGTTGAGCCACACTTGATCCACGATTGAAGTCGAACAATAGTCGGTGGTGGAGGGATGCAATTTTGTGGGCTTGGAGGGTCGCATTCCATGGGCTAGAAAACATGGTAATGCTAAAATTGAGGAAAAGGTGGCAATGATTGCAAAAAGAAAATCAAGAGCTACAAAATGGCCATGACACCAAGTCAAGTGAAGTTCAAATCATCGTGAAAAGACAAGTTGAAATAACCGCACGAACTTATTCCCCAACCCAACATTTTCTGCGTACGATACTTAATATGCGAGTCCGACGACTGCGACTTTATTGCACTATGACCCATTTGTATTAAGCTGGGGTCGTAGATTTTTTATAAGTAATCAAAAGAACATGTAAATCATGGCAAGAAAAAGGTACTGCCCTGCTAGATGTCGCTGCTAATCGTAATCAGCATGACCAGATAATCTCCATAGGCAGAAGTTGTGAGGTAAAGTTTTCACTCTATACCTACCTTAACGACTCAAAATGGCGTTATAGTGCCAATCAGTTGTATTTCTGCAACGTTTCTAAAAGAGAAAGGTGATTGTAAGATTTTGAGGCTTCGAATATTCCTAGACTATCTTACTTTAATTTTGTATTTTATAACAATTATGAACTGTTTGACCTGTTTGACCCAGTCCTTCTTTGATGGAAGAACCACTCTTTTCTCCTACACCTCATCTTTCCCCCAACGACCGCGACTTGTAAGCAAGAAAGTTGAAGCTTAATCATTAAGGTATCGAGCGTGTCCAACAACTCCGTATATCATGATCATACTAGTGCTTTGTTCACTTTTTGGGATTCCTACGGTGGTCTGGGGATTCGCAGCCCAAGATGACGAAGTGATCCCTTACTGTAACCCTCCTCTAGGTAACAACTGAGTAACGAATCGTCTTTCTAACGGCTTGGATCGCCTTCTCAAGCTTACACATTGCATCTTGTGCTACTCAGGGCTTGCACCGAACGTCAGTCAATTTTGGTCTGTCTCGAACGTCATTTTGAATTGCATTGTCTTATTCGTATACGCTGCTATCATTGGATTTGTGCACTTCAGAGGTGGGAAGGATTTCCTCAGTTTTCTCAGCCACAGTTCAAGCAGTGTTGAGTTTCAGCCAAGTCAAGAGCATGCCATGAACAACGTAAGGTGGTTCGCCGTCTGCAAGTCATAGTCATTGTCTTTATTTTCTCTTGGTTTATGGCTATACTTGGAGTTAATGTTGGTATTCTGCTCAGATTTCCACCTGATGTATTCGAGCTGTGGCAGAGCAACATGGTACGTCGTGTCACTGCCACTGTTTCTTCTATTAAACTTTCTCGCAAGCACCGAAAGAGCTCCGCATATCTGGTGATTACTATTCTTCTCTGTGTATCCTATTTACACGGTCAACAATTATGCAATCTTAGTTGAGGAGCTAGAATAGTTATCATCTTAAATGTGGATGTGAGACAGGATGCTTTAAACTCCCGTGAAAACATGTGTTGACTCCTTCTCCAACAGTAGACGCTCAATAGCCTATTGTTTTGCACGTCACTGAGCCAGGTGAAAAGAGCCAGGCAAAAACAGCGCAGATCCAAGAAGCAACGCACATTCGAAAAAAACTCACATATGCTTCTGAGATTCTTAACTCAACACTGACAGGAAAAAAGGTGTCCTCCACTTGGATACGCACATCCAAGCTGAACTGCGGTGTCTGTATCCGATTCTGATTTTGATTCCAACTTCACCAACTTGCAGTAGATAAACAAATCTAAGTCAACTTCCAGTTATCCTCTCATATAAATCCTGGTAGTGCAACGAAATTTCCTAGAGCGCAAGCATAGGGGGACCAGCACGTGATCGTATGCGCTCGTCATGAGACAGTGCCTCGCGAAGATGCGCAGTCGACGGGACATTCGGCCAATGTTTCATCATACATAAGTGCATAGATGTAGTGTAAATCGTGAAGGGACCCGTACTCGTATGGTTCCGTTCGTCACGATGATGATGGATACAGCCGGGAATGAGAAAAACGAGGGAATTAGACAGTGCATTCAGGACTTCACGGTGGGACTAGCGTCCTCCGCTCAGCCTACGGGTGAAACAGAGTTTACGAAGGTTTCAGGCTACACAATATACGGAACAGGATTACCACTCCCCTCCATTCTTGCACGACATTCTAGCGCTATGGATAACCGAACACACTACCTACGGGCGCATGCTCTGCCATGTAGGCCGGGTTGAAACCGAGTAATAGTAATTGTGTTACTTCAATTAACAAGTAGGGAAACAATTTAAGCATCCAAATATCCTGGATTAAAAAGCCCTAAAGCTCCTCTTCTTTTGCGTTCAGCATTGTATTGATCTCCCATGTTGGAACATTCGGATTTTCCATTTATTCAAAATCGAACATTTTTGTTTTCGAGTATCAAATATTTCGAAGGTGTTCTGACGACCATTATTCTGGACAACGTCATGATAATGGTCCGGCGATGAAGAAGGTGTCTTCTTTGACCCAATAACGGAGAAAACGCCAGGATACGGATCCACCAATGGAGAAGGGGTGCGCCGGGCTCTACAGTGGGGAAAACGTTACGATACAAGCCCTACCATAAAAGGTGCGTCGGCGTCCACTATTGTGGAAACCTGTGCATACAATATGGAGAAAAGGTGCGCCTGGGCTCAACATAGCGTGGGAAAGACCAGTACACTGGTTTGCCGACGGAATACGGGTGCGCTGGAGCTCAGTAGTGTGGAAAACGTCCAGATGCAGGTAAACCCGTAGAGCCCGGCTACACCGACATGCAATGGTGGGGAAAACACCAGGATACGAGTTTGGAGATTAAGAAGGGTGCGTCTGCGTTCAAATGCGGGAAAACGTCATATGATGGGTATGCGTAGCCGAGCAGGCAGATCGGTAGAATATGCGCAACCCATGGGACGGATCTCGTATTTTGAGCGCAGTTAATTATCAGTTTCGCTCCTTCTTAATGAAGGCCTAGCACAAACCTCGAGTGGCTGCCCCACGCCAATTTCTAGCGTCCCGTAGGGGCGCTAGTAAGGACAAGAATGGGAACACTACTACCCGACTGTATGCATTTTCATTCTCTGTGCACGGCTAGCCAAAGGAAAAGCTCTCTTACAAAGATGTTGGAGCAGATTCAATCTTTTCTTTTTCGCCGAACCTGTAACTATTAACGGAATGAAAAATTCTTGTTTATTATGCTAGCTCTGCTTGAATAAATTCTTTGAGAACATGCGATGAACCCAACGGAAGGCTAACTGGAATCTCTCCAAAATCCAAGCAGTATCCGAAATGAAATCTGTCGAAGTTCACTTAAAATTCAGACGACATCTCCTAATGGTTTTGAGAATTCGGTATCCTTGTTTGAATATATTTTGCTACTTAATCGGCGCTATATATATGAAGTTATACTAACGAATGTGTGGAACTGTCGGTGCAGGTCAATGAAATAATGAGAAAAAGTTTCCCATTGAGAGAGTTTGAACAACATCACGCCGAAGTAATTTAGCCGTATTCCGGATTCCACTGTGGCAGCCATGCATGCCAATGCTACGCTCTATTCAGTCACAATTCCACAAACAAATATACGATTTACTATATGAAAGGTTGCTCAAATGTAGTGCCTCGTGTGTGACTCTGCTAATATTGTTTTAGAAGTAATTACAGCTAATTATGCCAGTGACCTTCATTTTACACTGTGTGGGAGGAATGGTCAAACTTTCGCTCCACATGCAGTCTCAATGATGCTCAACTATTTAATAATTCACCTTAAGAGCCTTTTCCTAGCATTTTGCTTGAACAGCATGTGTGGCACTCCATGTGCTGCATTTGAATTTTTCTTGAGTGTGAAAAAAGGCGCTAGCTGCACGCTGCACCATTTGAAACCCAATGATGAAGGGCTCAATGTTATCTGTTGCAGGGCTTTTTCGCTATGATTTGCTACTCGCAAACGTTCTACGTTTGCATCTGGCGCTCAAAGGAGTATCGATCGGCGTTCATTGAACAACTACAGCTGATGGTTTGTAGGAAACCTCAAGCCAAGACCGATCTATCGACATCAAGGTCTCAAGTGACCCGATTCGTAACCGTGCAAGCGCAGGTGAAGAGTTGAGCGATAAATTGCCTGCATGCGAGAAAATATGAATTCTCCCGGACGGAAAAATGTGGGCATGTATGTACGTTGTAACTAACTGTAAACAAAGTGGACAAGCAAAGTGTCTCGTACTCGTCCTGTTCTTTACTCGTTGACTGATGTTGACAAGAATCTCCATATCTCTCTTTATTTTCACGTTTTCACACTTCCACTTCCATTTCTGCTCTTTTTTTTTGTTTTGGTTTTTTTTCTTGATAAAATGAAAAAGAATTGTATTTGTTGTGGCTGAGTAAAGCATCATGTTCTTCCAGTTGCTACCTTGGAACCATTTTGACGTACTATTGGTGCTGACTTTGAAAGCCTATGAGAAAGCACAGACACATTCTTCTACTTGACTAGGCGCACCCGGCTTTGCTCCGATGTGGTACTATCCCTTTCCGCTCAGCTACTTCACGCTTGTTATTGCTAAACAGTGATTGTTCGACGACGTTCTTAGGCGGATCTGCGCCCACAGCAGAGAGTCTCTTTCAGATGAAGTCATCAAAATGTAGTTATGCTTACTTGCTGCAATCTACAGACTAACCTAGCCAGCAACAACTCCTACAGTATGGCAAACGACACCTAAAGTACCAGTGAAAAAGACAGTTCCAGCTGGATATCCATCCACCTTCTGTGATTTTTTCTGAGCAAAACGGTCATTCAACAGCAGGTGTACCCACACTTCTGCTTCGGGGAATTTCCGCCTTTTTCCTTCGAAAAATCATAAAAATTTCATGGATGTTATGGAATAAGACTAAGTGTCTTGGGGTTTCTCGATCGGCGGAGCGAGTGGGATAAAAAACAGAATAATTAGAAGATCGCTGTTTCTGTTATGTGCAAAAATTAGGGGTCCCTATACTATTCATACACACTATACACACTGTATTGGTTGTACCTTAAATCGTAATGGATGAGATCATCTGTTGGGAGCTGTCGAGTTTTTATCAGGAGGTACAGAACAACATAAGTTGGAGATTCGAGTCTCAAACGAGCTATTATTGGTTTGAGGTGTTTGCTATGCTGATCCCGGTTCAGCCAAGCATGCGGTATTGTTGATGTTCTTTTCCTTGCGGAATGGCTGATAGAGCGATTTTATAGGGGAGATTTTTATCGATTGAACAGAGAAATACTATCTCTGAGGCAGAGATTTGCTCTAACAAGATAGATCCCCCACTTCCACTGCTTTCAGCAATTTGTAGGCGCACTGCGCTAGTTATTGCTTTGTACAGAGGCTTTTCCGTTTTTTTTCTTGTCGACGTTTTTTTCCACAACTTTTTCGAACTATAACCTTTACAAGCGGTATAATTTCTATGATAAGCAGAGATCACTAGTTACTTCATGAGCACATCCCTGGCGCCCTGTGTACAGAACACGAGAAACTGTTAAGCTCAGAAAAGAGACTGCCATTTTTGAGTCATCGAGTTTGGAGATTTTTTCTGATATTGTAAGAGCTCTCAGAGCAGGAGAAGATGGTGACTGAATCTCAAAATCCCTAGACATTGTGATGGGTGGTGACCCATTTGCGACTAAAATCATTGAAATCCAAGACAGACCCTGAAAGCGGATTTTCACCTATTTTAGCAGCGCAGAAAATGAGCCTTTAGGAATCTGAAGCGTTGGTTAAGCTTTTGCGACTACCTGGGCCAAATGACAGCCATACATAATGCTTAGTAGGCTGATTCGAATTGGCAACACGAATTGGGTCGTATCACAAGAATTCCAGGTAAGGCAAGGAAAATGCTCCGAAAAGTGCTTGTCTGCGTTTCTCCAAAACGGAGGTATCTGTCTGAACCATAGTTTAATGATGAAGTCATTGGTGACTTCTAACTTGAATACTAAGAAGGTGTTCCGAGACGAATTATTTGTGGCCTTGCTGGAAAATTACGCGAAGAAAAAACGGAAATTTGAAAATGCGGTGTCTGTGGATCTTTGGATATTTCCTTCCCCCTATTAGCAATGGACCCCTTTCAAAACGATAACAAAATACATACAGCAAGATTTGCTCTATATGTTCAGCGTCATACCTGGTTGTTATACCATACCTAAGGAAAATTATAGACTCCTGGGAAAAAATCCGACAGATCGTTTACAACAACCTAATATTGGGTTGAGGAGAAAGTAATGTAAGAAGTTTTTTAATAATTTCTTATCCCCTATGGCTGATGATTCGGTTAAACATGACCCGCTGATATAGTAGCAGATCACTGAAAGGGTTCACCTGCGGTTATTCAGGGAAAAGAGAATGCGTGTTCCTGCGGTCACGCCCTCAAATGTGAAAGGGTGCTTTTGACCCAACCTCTATTATGAGCTGCAGCATCATAGCAACCACTGGGGTCAGTAATAACAGCAAGGCAATGAAGGAAAGAGTGGCCAAATATTTCACAGTACGCAACCGCTCCACTTACTTCGAATCTGGAGACGTGCGCTTTTCTGAGTAGCCATGCCTTGGACGGTCTGTGTTGATGTGAAATGGTTACTGTAATTCAATTTGCTCCCTCATGGTAAGACAGACGTGGCCAACATGTGGGTAGGCCAAGGAAATTCTGGAAGCTGAGAGGTACCACTGCAGAAAAACGAAGGCGAAAAACCCTGCTCCACACTTATTTTACATGCCGCTTTTCCCACTTCTTTAGTGTCATAATCTAGCGGGACCTTCCTTTACTCTGGCAACCCACTATTCCTATTCTCCTGGCTTGTCACTCTCTGACCATTATCTCATCCTACCCCTCTGTTTCTTCTCGGGCGAGAAAGAGTTTGTTGATTTCGACCTTTTCTGAAAAGGGATACCTCTGCTTGTCGAGTCGTAGCTCGTGCAGTCCTGAGAAGAGAGGATCGGCGTCTTACTCTTGGCGTTTGAGTAATGTTATGGATTTGAAAGGTGTATACTCAGTTCACTGGAGAAGCCTCTCTCAAAAGTTACAGCTAAAAATCTGGCTTGGATGCCGTTTCTTCCATTACTTTCTCCTCGAGCTAATATATACAACTCAAAGAATATGAGTACAGTACCAAAAACATCTAAGTACTTAGAAAAAAGCGAAAAACTACCGTTCTTGGCCCTCAACACTCCAACTATTCTGGGCAATTCGCCCGCTGTAATCTCTCAGTCAAGTCATTCATCCGAAAAAGGTTGTGGAGCAAGCCGAGCTTTGCCACTGGAACTGTCTGGATGTACGAGTAATGAGCGCCTAAAGTCATCTCAC
>KN727836.1:0-20625 GCA_000816745.1 Ancylostoma duodenale | reverse complement strand
TAACCCCCCCCCCCCCCCCAATGTGTGAGTTTTTTCCATTAAAATTATTGACCAGTTAACTGTAAATCTGCTGTTGCGGAAGGTTTAGACCTTCTCATATTTTTATAGTCTTCTCCTGTTGTTTGTTTGCTGTGTAGAGTCCTGGCAGACGTAAGCGGCAGGCTTTTGCAACAGTGGCTATTACTTGCTATTCTACCATCTACAAAACTACAGCACACGTAGCCTGTGGAATGAAAGAATTCATGCTTAGCTGTTTTCGAGCAGGAAACCGTAATGAAATTACAATGCTTTTCACTGGAGCAGAAGTAAACGAACACTGCAGGGCTCTTTATGACACCGCCACCACAATATTTCCCTTGCAAGCGACACTCAACTGTGTTGATGGGATCTAACCCATCTTCAAATACCTTAAAATTATGAATGTCGACGTATATTCTAAAATATCATTCGATCTGGATTTCGCATTTCCAGACCTTATGCATCCCTTCGATACCTGTAGGAGATGTGCGCCTTAAAGGTGCATCGTATGCATAACACTGGTATGCACCATCATTCTCAGCGGCAAGTGGAGTGCAACTCAGTTTCAATCAGATGAAAACAAAACTTCAAGACTTCTATTATCGGCGAAAGCCTTCCCGGCTATGAAAATCATCTTCATCGGGATGAAAATCATTCGATGGATCTGGCATACCTCTTTAGCATTTTTGCTTTTTTTTGTTGACTATGTCCTAAATGAAAAAAAGCACCAGTGTTATTGAAATATTGCAGAAAATGGCCCAGAATGTGCAAACGCCCCGGACGTCACTCCAGACGGCAACAAAGTCAAGGTGACCAACAATGGCGACGAGCACCAGGAACAATCGCAATTCGCCGACCTCCGGAATGTACACGTGAGAATGAAGCGAGCCATCAGCGGTCCCAGCAAAGCAATATAAGTACGAGTCAATTTCTCTGAGAAATAATAAGTTGAAACGAAGTGAATAATCCTTGAACTAAATTTTGAAACTTCATTTTCTGACTATAACACATTGAAAACCATGGAACTTTCGCATTTTAAATTCGGAAGAGACCAACTGTTCCTCCCCACGAAAACTCCGAAAAAGTTCATACAAGTTATAAACTTATTACGTCAGAAAAGATAAAATTGTAACTTCGTAGACATCCATGAACGAACTGCGTGAGCGCATGTAGCGATTCAACACCAGCCGACAACGCTCTTGCGACCGTCAAACTCCACGAACGAAGATTGTGTACAATAACTGATAAAATCAAAATTTTCAGCGTTTTATCGTTTTCTCTCGTTTTTCGTCATACTGTAAGCAGTAAGTTTGGACTTTAATAACAAATTTTACAGCAGTTTATGTTAGTGAACCACCAAAATACACATCGGACAGTGATGCAGTCAAACACAACCAACACAACGAAATGTTCTTTAACACACTTTGGACAATGTGACCTTTAGTGATATCTCATTCCACTCCTTCCGCGGGAAAAATTCCAAATCCGTCGAGAAGGAAATGTCACTGGAACGCGATTTCACCACAAGGGAGTGGTCTAGGATGTAGAACCGGCTGTGAAACGGCAAATGGCTGCGAGATCTATCTTATCCAGTTGCTTATGTCGGGGATCAGCATGAATTTTGGTCGGTACTCTGTCGTGAAATCCGACCAGTCGGATCCATGGTTTCAACGACAGAAATCTCAACCAGGGTAAAACACTAAAGCACAGGTGTGATATTTGAAACCACGCCTACTTATTTACGGAAGCAAAGCGAATATGCAAAGGGGAGGTGGGGGGGGGGGGGTGCGTTGTGTTTTTTCTTTATCATTAATTCTCGTCCTATGACCCCTACACTATTCTGCGTATGCAATAACTTCGGCAGAGCCAATGGAGATGCTGGGCTTTTGAAGGCAGCAACTTGGAGGCATGGTGGATGAGGATTTGATTTCGTAATATGTCGCATGACTCATCCAGGGCAGCGACGGTTGAGCTGGGGTCTCCATTTTTGTCAGAATGGCGAATTTTTCGCGCTATCATGGAGAAGTTTACTCTATATTGTTGATTTACATTGAGAAAAGACGGGGGAAGATTGATGAAGGTTTCCATTTCAAGTTACAAACAGGATTTCACAACTCCGGGCAGAAAAAGGTCTTCAATATAATGTGTTTGCACGGCTGCGCTTGCAGTGTTTCGACTGCAAGTACGGTTGGAGTCCAAATGAATAGGATTGAAGACTCGAGAGCGAGTAAGTAATAGACGCAGTAATTAGTAAAAGTAGTATGTAATTGCTTGCCACATGAGGAAGACCACAGTAAATTTCCCATGTTTTACTCCATTTGGGCAAGTCGCGCACGTTCAATCGGTTTGAAATTGCAAGAATTGCATGGAAGTTCGGCTGGAACCCCCTATAGAGCTATTTCGCGCTCCTATGCGATTACGCGCTCCATTGCAAGAGAAATTTCTGTAGCTTCCACCACTGGACAGGTGCGGAGAAGATGGGTGTATTGCACTCTTATCGCATCTGCCCTGTGCTGGAGTCTACAATATTTAGGGGTGGTAGGCAGATGCGCCTGAAGCGTTCAGAGCGAAGAGGGAGTAAAGAGTGACAACACGTATGCTTGCTTAAAAACATGTCTAATATTGTTCAAACAAGTTCAGTTTTTTAGTAATCTGATCTCTCCTGTTTTATGTTATGTTTAGCTTGTCCAACATGAGCAAACTTGTTCTGGAATCCTCTTACATAAATCATGGTAGTGCTACAAGCCGACGGGGCATTCGCCCGATGTTTCGTCATAGGTACATAGACGTAGTGGAAGTCGGGCGCATTCAGGATTTCGCCTTGGGACCACGTCTAGCTGTCTCGAGCCCTCCGGGCGAGACAGTGTTAACAGCAATGTACGGAGCAGAGTTGCCCTCTGCTGGAGCTTTGTTGCTGACTTCACACAGAATTGAAACACTGGCGCACAGCCATGTTGGATGGGTGTGCATACCGTAGGGGGTGTAGGGGCGCACCGTTTTCTCACTTGAGATATGCTCTTTGAGCAGCTTTCATTGAGGTCGCGTGGGGATTATGCAGCCTGAGGATCCGTCTGTTTTTAGGAAAGGCAGTTCAATCAAATACAAAGGAAGAACTCGTCTTCATTAACTGTTGTGAAATTTTCTGGTACCAGTTGTGCAACTGATCAAACTTCTCTAGTATTTCCTCACTTTCTTCCATTACTCTTGAGATTTACAAAGAGTGCGGGTTCATTGATGACGGACAAATGTGCCGGGGCCCCGTAGTTCAGAAAAACATCAGGATTGGTGTCCACCGATCAAGAAATGGTCCGCCGTAGCCCAATATTGGAGAAAGCACCATATACAGGTCCACGAATGGAGACCTGTACCACAGGGGGGCCATTAGTGGGGAAAGCGCCGGGATACGTGTCCAGCGATGGATCAGGTCTGCCCTGGCTCAATAGTCGGAAAAGCGCCAGGATACAGGTCCACCGATTGAGAATGGGTCTGCCCTGGCCCATTAGCGGGGAAAACGTCAAGATGCACGTCTGCCTGTGGAGTAGTGGCACGCTACGCGCTCATTCGTGTCCCAGTCAACCACCTCTTCTTCCTCCCTGTATACTGAAGCAGAAGCCCATCAGATGGACTATCTCAGTCACGTGAAGCTTGAATCATTTCAGATGATTATTCGCACGGCGTTGTTAGACTATTTATTTATTTATTTATTCACTTATTTATTTATTTCAATACGTTCTTTAAGGCAGTCGTCAGAAAATGTTAGTGTAAGCGACTCTGAACAGACCGCTAACATTGACAAGTACACAATACACAAGTGCAACCAAGCAGTTAGCCCTAACGAGGTTGAATAATCCACAGGTGAATTGTGGTCCTTTAAAACATCAGAAGTTTCGAAGCAGCGCTTCTTCTAAATGAAGCAATCGTAGAGTTGGTTTTCACCGTTTTGCTCAGAGAGACATACATAAAATAGACATACATACAATACAGACTATATTGTTCACAAGCACTAAAGCCATGTAGAAGATACTCCTGTGCAGAGTTAGGAGTGGCTGTTCATAGCGGGTCCATAGGGCATGTAGGAAATGTTACAGAAATGAGTAGGTAGTATTATTGCATCAGAAATTAGCCTTACATGTAAATGCGTGATCAAGAACTTGCAAGCAAGGCTAGGATCGCGAGATGATTCGAAGGCCGACGTTGGCGATGCGCCCAGACCCGTAGAATGTACCCAATTTATAGGAAGGACTTTGTATTTGAGCTCATCTAGTGATAAGTTTTGCTTATTTGCTAATTTTCTAAGCATCGCGCATGTGTGAAACTTTTGCACATACCTCAAGTGCCTGCCCCACCCCACTTTCTAGCGTCCCGAAGGGGCGCTATTTTGTATTACAGGTTGATAGAGGCCGAATACTGATAAAAAGTAGGATGAAAGATGTTCAATTGTTCGTTACAATGCAAGAACTGTGTACCACTAAGAGTGATGGAATCATAGACGTGGTTACGCCCAGGATAGAGCAGAAGGGGATACGTATTTGGGAGCTCCAAATCGCAACCCCTGCTTCACCCTGATCTCAACTTTGTTAGTATCGATGTGTTGCATTATGTTTACTATTACCTTGTTGCTAAAGTTTTGTGTGTTTTTTTTTTCGAAGAATCCATAATTCATCGTAGTGTTCATAATAACTAGACATGGTGATGGACTGGAAGAACAATCGTGCTCTTTTTGTTTTTGGTACAAGAGGTGTTCATTGCAGTTGGGAAGCAAGAAAACCCAAAAATCCACGGACACGTCCATTTCAATTTTCCGTTTTTCGCGGGATTTTTCAATGAGCAATTTAGTTCGACCACCTTTGCATTTAATCTATACGTCACTAACAATTCAACTGTCGAATTCTGGTTTGACTGTTTCCATTTTAGTGAAGGGCAGCCAAGCACTTGTTGAAGCATTTTCTTTGCTTTTTTTTTTTTTTAAATTCTTGCTGAATGATCCGATCCGTGCTGCTAAATTGAAGCAATATACTAAGCATCTCCTATAGCTGTAATTTGCTCAAGAAGATCGCGAACGCTTCGCTGGAAAAGCGCTCGCGATGGCTAAGCGCTCATTTTCTGCGCAGCCGAAATTGGCGAAGATCGTGTTCCAAGACCTGCCTCGAATTTCGATAATTTTGCTGATTCTAATTAATTCTAAATAATTTTGCTGGTTCACCACCCATCAAGTTCTTTAGGAATTTTGCCGTATATTTGCTACCTTCCCACTTTCCTCAGCTCCAGACTCAGACATTCGGGCGTTTGGAGCGCCGGTGAACCCGCCCACATTGGCCGATGCAGGCTTCCGGCAGGTAGTCGCGGGTGGAGCAGAAATACTTGCTGAAGGTGCGGATGGAGCAGGAAGACCTGCTGTGAGCGCGCATGAGGCAGAGTATATGCAGGTTAACCTGCACCTTGTTTTTTTTCCTCCACTGTCACGTGGCAACCGAAGTGTATATAAGCCGGCAGGCGGCTGTGAAAGCTTAGTCTAGTCCCCGCTCTGGCGGAGACTTGACGAGTCCTACGGGACTTGTCTGGCCAACTGAGGCCCGGTTGAAATCGTGGCCCAGTGTGCATTTTGGCCAGACAAGATGCGTGGGGTGCGCTTGCGTGCCAACGCGGCGCGGACGGAAAGTTCTGCCTCGCCGCAAATGTTCGGCTCGTCGAGCACTGGCGCAGGGAGCACACACGTGCCCGGCGAACCCATTTTCGTACTATTTTTGTAGTCACTGGTTGCAATAGAACATGACCTGCCTTAATCCTGCCGTCCCCATAACAGGATCACGGCGGGTCAAATGCAGGAAAAGGCCCAACAAACGGCGGAATAGGCGCGCCAACTCCGCCCACTTTTGCGTTTGTCCCGCAGGTGTCATGCCGCGTGAAACGGTGTGGGCCGGCGCTCCGAACGCCCGAATGTCTGAGGAGGCTTCTGCTAGGCAGGAACATGACGACTCAAAAAAGGCACTCTCCATTCTCTCCGCTTCGCTGTTTCCTGTCCTGAACATAGGAGACATGCTCATAAAATGAGTAGTGGTCTCTACTAATCACAGAAATTATACCCCTAGTCAAGGATGTAGTTCGGTAAAGTTGTGAAAAAATGTCGACGAAGGAAAAATGACAAAACTTTTCACCAACCTAATTTTATACAGTCTGTATCAAAAGTATAGGGACACCCTAGTTCTTGTCCATAACAGAGCTCATTTTTTTTCGAATCGGTCTGATTCTTCGCTCATTCGATTTAGCGGATCAAGAAACCCTAAAGCACATGGTTTCGCTCAATGAGATCGACTCATAGAATTGTTATAATTTTTTGAAGTGGAAAGTCAGAAACTTCTTGTATCAAAAGTATAGGAACACTTGTTGTCGGATGCCCGTTTTGCTCGGAAATAACCAGCAAAAGGTGGATTGATAACCAATTGGTAATCGTTCGTTTACTGCCACTTCAAACATCCTACTAACCGCGCTGTAGAAGTTGTTGCTGGCGAGATTGATCTCCAGGTTGCTCTAAACACCAGATTTGGCTTTTTTGAGTTTCTCTGTGGAGATTTCCTAATTAATTTGAGCTCAGACCCGTTTAGAAATAACCACCAAGAATGCATAATTGGAATAAGCTTTGTAGAGCAGGATTGCTGGATCAAACCTTCCACCCTGGGTGAGCCGAGTCACCCTCTTTAGGGGTGACACTAGTAGATGGTTGCACTTTCTTTCCTGAACATGAAGTTTTGGTAATATTAGGTGCGTGCAAAAGTTCCGGGGCAGTTGGTGGTAGATCATCCTTTGACATCGTTTTGCTCCTTGCGGTTGCAACACAGATTTATATGTATATTAGTAGCAAGGAACATCTGCAATCTACACCACTTTTGGCTTGGATCCAGGTCAAAGCGTTGCCATGTCTTTGGTTTGAAACCAATGCTAGGTGCTGTGAGCAAATCCTCGAAATTTTGCTTTATGAATGCGAATCTGGATATCAACGATGGAAGCGAACCATAGCATTAGTAATGCGTCTATGGAGGGTATCTTCTCCAAAATGTTCAGGGCTCGTGGGCTCTTACTTTTTCTGAGCGGAGCTGAAAGTAAGGAAAATGTTGCGCAAGCTGGTCAGCAACCAGACCCCCGTAAAGGCTTCCCGAAAGAGCAGATTGAATCGGGACCTCTGCAAAGTGGGTAGGATATTTCGGGGGAATCAGTCAACCATGTCCCGTCACTTGAGGAAAATGGCTAAAAAGGAGAAGATGAGTAGATGGATTTCGCGTTAGTGGAGAGAAGAGCACCAATGTCCACACTGGCAAGCCTGCAGAGATTCGACCTACTGACATTCTAACAACTCTTATCCAGGAAGGATTCTTATTATTGATAGAAAATGGGTCACATACGACAATAAGAGGAGGTCATCCTGGGATCTGGTTTCTAGTGACCCACCTAAAACCTAGGCAAACCGTAGCCACACTCTTGAGGAACTTGTTTGGCTTTTCATAATCAACAACTTAAGTCACCTGCAACCAATGTTTTCCAAACGGATGCACAGTAATCTTCAAAAACAACACTCTTTTGTCAAAAGTAGTCATAGGAGAATTTTCAAATATAAGGCCAATATAGGCAAGTTTACGCCGACCGCCGCAGCTGCGAGATAACGCGTAGCGGCATGTTACAGTGTCAGCCGTGTAAAAAATTGGCCATTTAAATTTCGAAACTCTTACTTAGCCTGCATACACCCTGTACCTGTCTCCAATGGACTATCCCCATCTCAGGTTCCTATGGCTTTACAATCGCTGCAAATGTTTCGATGAAAAGACTCAACTCAAAAACGAATTGTGTACTTTTTCAAGTATAGACCTGTCAAATTTCAGGCATTCAAAAATATTTTGTTGGTGACATATTGGCTACTTTACGCAGATGCCGATGCGTTTTGATTTGGGTGAAATGTTGACATTGAGCCGAGTTATGGCGTTCTAAAAATTTAGGTGCAACTGCTCCGGAACTTTTGCACGCACCTAATAGTAACACTGCAGAAGTGGTACTGGAACATCTCCAAGGCTCTGGCAGAGCTCGCTGACCTACATTCCGGATGACCTAAAAGCACAGAGCTACCTACATCATGCTCGTAGTTACGTCCCTAACCGTGCAATCATCACACTAGAAGTTCATTCTTAAAAATATAGCACCTTCATCATCTAATGCTTTTGTGCCTGTTGGAAAAAAGTTATTTGGATAGCTTTTTTGTATAGATCAGAGCTACATCCGGATCTTTATGCGGGAAGTCAGCTTTATCTTGGAGAAGAAACCTAGGAAGTGATAGTTGTAGGGATTGGGATGCTGTGACGAGCATGACGTTCGCATTCCTTTGCCTTTCCTTCATGCACAATATGGGCGAACAAGCTCTGGCAGAACTTTTTCGATGTCGTAACACCACTATTGAGACGATATCGTCGACGAAACTTCATTTCCATGCGAAAAAATCAAGACATGTTTGTGAGTTAATCCATCTGACGATGGATAAGCTCACAGAAGCTCTATGATTTGAGGCAGCAACCGTGTTTCTGAAAAGTAATTCCAACATAAAATGTGTTGAAGACTATTTTTAGGCAGATCTGCGCCCACAACAAAGGATGCCTTTCGAATGCAGTCATCGAAAATGCCGTTGTGGGTGTTTAGGGCAATCTGGAGATTAACCTTGCCAGCAACAGTCTCTACAAGATGGCAAACAGGACATCTAGAGTGCCAAGAAACAAAACACTACCAACAGGTCATCAATCCACCTTTTGCTAATTTTTCCCGAGCAAATCGATCACTCAACAACAAACGTCCCTATACTTTTGATACAAGCAATTTCTGGCTTTTTCACTTCAAAAAATTATAAAAATTCTATGAGTCGATCTTATTGACTGATACCATGTGCTTTAGGGTTTCTTGATCCACTGAATCGAATGGGCAAAAAATCAGACCGACTAGGAAAACTTGAGCTTCTTCATTGTCAAAAATTAAGGTGTCCCTATAGTTTTGATACAGCTTGTGGATAAGGATAAGGGACTCTTCGCTTATCGCACACGATTGAATTAAAGAGCTAGTTTCTCGGCACTACAAGTTTGTTTAGGATTTGCAAGATAAACAGTATTCATCATTGTTGTTCTATCGCTCTAAGATCTCCAATACGTTGCGGTAGAAGGAAGCCGCGACTTCATTGTGCATCGGACCAGCGATCGATTTCAGACCAGAATTTTTGAACCATGACAAACTGGTAAGGAAGAAAGACCTGCTCTCGTGCTCCATCAAATCAAGAACAACCGAAAACACAGTGAGTCAGAGCGAAGGAAAACGAACCTGAACGTGCTTCTTCGATGTTAGGCTGCGCAAGTGAGTAAAGTCATCGTTTTCAACTTTCCTAACGCATCCTCCCACTGCCACCCTACTTTAGCTGAAGTGAGCTTGAACAGTGAAGCTGCAGTCTTGAAAAAATTCAGGGACAGAACAAAGCCACCCCAAAACGCTTCGTAAGTCCTTGACGTTTTTGGGGCTAGGGTAGTTCGATACCGCCTTTGCCTTTTTCTTATCCACGTGGCTGCATATTTCTCATGCTACCACAATGAGAGGTGCGTAAAGAACATATCCGGAGTGAGGAAACCGAGCGAATCCTATCGCTGCTGCTTCAACGACATACACACATCCTGTCAAGATGGTTACTGTCCAGTGTTTCAAAATTAAGTGGAGTCAATAGCAAAGCTCCGGAAATGGGGCTCCTCTGCTTTGTACATTGCTGCTATGCAATGTCACATCGTTGTAAACACTGTCTCTTTATGTTTCACCCTTGGGTCCTGCATCATTAATTTCTTTATTACACATTATCACATATAGTTTTTACAAGTTATACTAAAATTAGTTGATGTTTTATCTATCGGAGTAATAATAAAGTCGCTTTCTCACCTTTTTAGCTCTTTCTTGTTATATTCCTACCTATCTACCTCATCAATGTCAAACACATTATATAGTTTTGGCCTAACTTCCTTATATATTACTTTATTTATCATGTCACTCGAATCCAAATGACTTACTCCATGACGCCTGTATTTCTTAATTAATTTGCGTGGAATTTGCATGTCTAACTGTTCACGTTCGATTTTAAGTTCATCTTTAGTTAGCCTTATAGGTCTGCGAAATTTAGTGCTTTTACTCATTAATGTTCTAAGCTTATAGTCTTCCACGATGTTCAAGTTACCAGTGCAAACATGATTTAAGTTTGGATCAATGAAATTTTTTAAATCTATTGCATGCAAATTCATTATTAACTATTTCATTTATTCGTTCGGGATTGAGCTGCGTCAAGAATTTGTTATAGTAGCACAATTCTACTCCGTTTGGCGTACCAAGTTTATATTTTAGACAAATCTTTAGGTTGTTCATAATATTTGTATCTGATATACTCTGACCAATGCTTCTTTTAAGTTTCGTGCTATTGCATATCCTACTTAAGTTAATTTTGTCCATTTCTCTGCCCATATACTTCGTGTTTGCTATCAATTCATCTACTTTAACTGTTTCCTTATTCCTATCGTTCCAAAAAGGTGACGCTACTAGGGCGAAAATTTTGTACTTGAGTTCGAAACTAAAGTTCTCTATTAAAGAGTGAAAAACCTTATCTATTATTCTTTCGATATCATAGTTACTTAGGGTTTTGAAGTGAATGTAAAGACTACGCCCATTCAAATTATTATACTGTCTATGATGGCATCGGTCTTATCCGGACATTTTTGCGTTTGTTTCGATCTTCGTTTTTTGCCCCTATGTCTTTTAATTTGAAATGCGCATCTAATGTATGGATGGTTGGGCTTTTCTAAAGGATTTATATTGTCCGAGATGTTTCCATATCCTCTTATTTGATGATTTGATATGCTGTGACCAAATGCTCTCTCCATGTGTGCTCTTTTAGTCTGAGATCTGGTTTTGAGAATTCCGAATTCAGAACGTGGTCCGATATATCAATTGTTATATCGTTGGGATTTTCGCAATCATGAGCGAAATGTTTAACCATAAATGTGTTTAAAGACTTTTGTCTAAAGCTATGAATGTGTTGGCTAATACGCTTCCTTAACTTCTGCTTGGTTTCTCCAACATACTGAAATTTACACTGGTTACAGGTAATCATGTACACCACTCTTGGAGAATCACAACTGGCTTCATATGGCTTGTTTGTATTAAAGGTGAAGTTTGTTGAAGGTGAAGCTTTTAACTTGGCTAGTGAAATTTATCTTATCATTTATCGTGAAACATTTTATCCTTTGACATCTAGTCCCTTTTTCTTCACTTCCTTTACCTAGTAGAATGCTTTAGCACCGATTTCTATCCCTATTGGTTCCACTTAAGTCTAAAACATGCATCGAGTTGGAACTTTTTGTGCTAGACCTTAACCCGTTGAGCCAGGGCGGCCTCTCCGTGACTCTTAAGCAGTTTATTTAGAAGAATTTTACATCCTAGGCTAGGGCCCGCCTTATCATCTCTGGGGAGCGATGCTCGTGGTACTGACCGCTACGGGGTGCGCTGTGCCCAATACCACGCCAGGGTTCTCCCGAACGATTGCTTTAATTTTACTACCTTAGTGTTATATTTAGCACGGTGATCATCTCAGTTTTGAAAAATAATGTGTTTGATTTCTATCCCTTAAGGTATCCTCTATATAATAATTCGCTAGCCCCCCTGTGTACTTTGACCGTGTCGATTCATGAACGGTCTGCCATTGGCTAGTGCCCCTCTCGCGTTCACGCCCACTCACTTGAGCTGCTGTAAACAACAAACAGCAAGGCTGATCTATGTTTTAGTGGTGTGGTCCCAGCGCGATTGCGAACGTGAACGATGCCTCATGGAAAATTACGGGCGCATTCGATATCTAACATTTTCCAACCATAATTGACAATAAACTAAAACAAACAATAAACTTGAATGAAGTTTCTACTAATACATGAGAGGATTTCATTGACCCTCGAGGAAGGCGCAGTATATTAGCGTTGCCTGGAACTTCTGAAGGACTGAGTCGAGGAACCACTCATGAGGCGCTTATGATCCCCTATATACATAGGAAAACTGTGAGAAGTAATCACTACTTCGGGACATGACAATAGCCTTTCCAATACAGTTAGAGTTAATTTCCATTGTGATCGTGACAAGAGTGAAGCACTCCAGCGGTAAAGGGCTATGCCACTTCGCAGAAAATCACTGTCATCCGCGAAGCGAAGGCGATTTTCTTAAGTTTATTTGGCCCAAAAGTAACGTGGCACACGGTTTCCCTTATAATTGCCATCTTTATAGTTGCCACCCGAATCACAGTGGTTCGGTGTAAGCATTTAAGTTGTTTGAGTGTAAGATGTTGTTAATTCATGAGATGTGACTCGCTATGAGATCCACATTATTTGGAAAAGAAAAAAAGCTATAAGTATATTTGCATGAAAATAATCATACCGATTTCTACCGTGGAACCTTATACCCACTCTAATCCTTATGATTAGAGGGTAGAAATCTAAACATTTAGTGATGTTTCATTATTTGTTTCCTATCGGACTATGTTTTGTTATATATGTACGAGAGAGCGAGATTGGGACAGTATTAACTTACATTTAGAATAAAGATACTTAATGAACCTATATCTGAATAAATGATGTTACGAGTCATATTTCTATTATTACAACTGTTACGGTAATCTAACCTGAATTGCATAACGGTGCTCTCCTGCAATTTTCTTTTTGATTGGACTCGGTTATCGGGGATCAAAATTGCACGTGATCGATATCGCGCGGGCTTTCCTTCTGCTTAGTTTAAAATTTCGTCTAAACCGTACTCCTCTCACCATCATGTCTAAGACCTCTGATGTTCCCCTGGAGTTCTGTTTGGTTATGAGAGAGTTATCATCACTCAAAACCCAATTCTCTTGTTTAAAGAAAGAAGTCGTGATCACACAGAAGCTAAGTAGGACCAATTGGCTCATTGTAAGTTAATACTTGATGCAATTGTCATAACGTATTTGTTTATTTGATATGTTACAGATATTTAACATGCCTTTGCCTTATGGTATGAGTACGTCCAACGCATTACAACAAATTATGAAAAAATACTTATGCTTATGGTAGAGTATTTGATGCCTATCGTGATCTCGTTTCGACTGAGCTGATGTTCATGAACAAGGTCACGAATACATGTAATATGTCTGTAACTAGAAAACACTTCCAAATGTTGCTGTTGCATAATATTTAATTGGCTTTACGGTTTTTGACCATGCAGTGTCATCACTATCATATCCTCCGTGCTGTTTTTCAAAAGAGGACTATGGACATCAACCAGAGCTTACCAAGAGGTACATTGTAGTAAGTCAAACTTAAGCCATTAAAATATACGAAGAAATGCAACTGTGGCAAAGAATGCAACTGTGGCATCGGTGCCTATCGATTGCGCCAGTCACTGATGCTGACGATCCGTCGTTGCCAAAATTGGCGATTGGCGGCGGAGGGTACTATACTCCACGTGAGCCATAGCGCCAGCCTAACAGTCCTTGTCGAAAAGATAGACGGATTGCGCGTGCTGTTTCATAGCAGAATCGCACCGGGATTTATTTGACACTCTCTACAGAAGCTCAAAATCCCAAACATATGACCTCTTGCCAAGATGACCAAGAAAAGTCACAATCGAATTGTGTCTTTGTGTGGATTGTTGCATACGGCTTGTATAGCTCGCAACGCTGGTTTGAAATCTGTTTGCACCCTTACCGAACATTGTCCCTGCAAGAAGCCACCCTCGTTTTCGCAAGGGCATTTGACAGGGCTGTAAGAATGCAGGAGCACTAGTCAGCCAACCAGTTGGTTATGTAGTGGAGAAAAGTCTCTCGCTTTTCATGAACACGCGTAGCAAATTCTAAGTATGGCCTGTAACATCATTTTGGGCAGGCTCCCTAGCCACATAGGTGTCGCCTTCGATTAGCAGCTCAATTTCGTGCACTTCCTTTGTAAGCAAATGCCATCATTTTTTTCTGCTGAATTAGTTTACGAAAAATTCAGGCATGGGAGTTGCAGGCCGTGAAAACTCCACTTTAGTGAACTAGAAAACTCCTGGAACTAACTTAAACTGAAATATTACCCAAGGAGATTATTCGAGGTGCTGAAGGCAAATCCATTTCGCACCATAACCTCCATTTTAGTAGGAAGAAGCTAGGCTTACTTCAGGAAAGTGATAGAAAATGCCATTTGATATAGATATTGATAGTCATGATCGGCCACTGAAACAATCCCTCTATGAACGATGTGAGAGAATTCCGTGAGATGGTACAGTGCCGTAGATCCGCCTCGTCCTTAAGTCGCACCGCCTGCTTCATGCGTGCGGTCGTGCTGGCGGCGTTCCAGCACCCGATCAGCTGCGAGTCAATCGATGATGGACGCCAGCGGCCGCATCGGGTGAGTGTTTATTGTTTTCTTCATGGATTTCGTTGCTTTTAAATTCATTGTATTTGTTTTTACTTTTATATTTTCACATCTGTTACTTCATTTTTTTTCAATTTTTAGTCTTTTTATGCTTTTGAGGGACCTTCTTCTAGGCAGTCTTTTCATTTTTGCTTTCTGGAAGGTTTTTTTTTCGAAAATTTCCCGCCTGCTCCTGTGCCGAATGCGGGCGGCTTTTTCTTGCTTATTTTTGTGTGTTTTAGGTTTCTGCGAACAGACATTCGGATGGCGGGCTCCAAGAAGGAAATTTGCATCGATTCCAGTTCCTTGGTAGAGAGCGCGGCTTCCAAGTAAGTCGAGCTTTTCAGAAAGCCCGCCCACCGTGCTGTGGAGTTCAGGCGAAGGCATTTCATTCGTTTTATTCTTTTCATGATCACTGTCCGTCTACGGGTAGGAACGAAACAGACTTTTTAAGAAAAATTCTCAACTTTCTTTCCATTTCTTCAATTCTTTTTGAATAATTTATCATTTTTAATGGAAGTATTGAGTTTTTCAAGTAAGTTTCTTTTTCTAGTTGTTCAGTTCCCGTTTTTTTTTACTGCTCCTGCCTTTTAGGATCCAATGGCCCTTTCATAATTTAAAATGTTTTTTCAAAAAGGTTATGGAATTAAGGACGACTCGCATGATTTCTTTGGGGTCGGAATTAGCTTTTATGTTAGAATATCAAACATGAACCTACATACTAGCATTACTTTAATGACATTTGACTCGTAGATTTCGACATCACCTGTGATTATAACATCACCAAACTTTCAAGGGTTTAGGAGAGAAACATCTTTTTGAGTGTTCACAATCAGGTTGGATTCAACAAGAATTTTGGATATAGTGCCTGCATTTCTCGCAATGCTGTGAACATCTCCGCTTTTTATCGCATTGAACTTCCACCGTAGCCTTATTTTTCCAGGATTAACTTGGCTAGCCCGTAAACCTGTAAAAAACGTATGCTATTTGTTGCCGTCTGAAAGCTGATGTTTTATGTTCCTTTTTGCTATTTTTGCTATCCCCTGAGACATATCCAATAATGTCATTCGTACACAATGATTTTACGAATTTATAGGATATCTGATTCAAAATTAGGGAAAATGAAAGTAAAAACAACCGGTTTTGGCAAGAATAATTAAATAGTACCTAAAATCTCAACAATAACTGTTAATCTCAAAAATCTCAATAACAACTGGTAATGTCAACTACAACAAAAATAAATTGCCTTTAAAAATTGATTATATCTAACAATGACATGTAAGAAATTAGTCCCTAAAATAGAAATATTAAATTCATTTGAAACTATTTACAATCAACTAGTGTTACATAGAACTTTTTACAGATTAGTTAACGGACACATAAAAATGTACAATTAAGTGGTGTTAGCTGAAATTATCCAAAACCAAATGGTAGATGTTACTTCTTACAGCAAAAAAAAATTATGTACTTATGTTGCTTATCACATTTCCACCATCGCTATGCAAAGATAAGTCGTCACTATCAGATGAAGACCCATCCGAGGTGCAATAACCGGCCAGGCTGTCTGTATTGCTGTTGTTGTTGTTGAGGTCGACAGCCGTAACTCCTCCCATCCATGCCAGTGTTCCAGCCCTCACCTAAATGTTTTTTTTGCTCCAGGTTCTGCCAATCCAGAAAGTTTTTGTTAAAAAGATACTACCGTTTCCATACTGTCACCAGGCTTGCCTAGCTTGTTGAGGTGGGCCTTCATTTGGCTCCAACACATTTCAATAGGGTTGAAAAAGCAGTGGAAAGTGGTAACCTTATCACTGCTACCCCATCTTCCGTGCAAATATTCTCTGCGGCGTATGACGAATGAGAAGCCCTCCCCGGAACTCCACAGTACGGAGGGAGGGCTTTCTGAAAAGCTCGACTTACCTGAAAGCCGGGTTCTCTTCCAAGGAACTGGAATCGATGCAAATTTCCTTCTTGGAGCCCGCCATCTGAACGTCTGTTCGCAGAAAACTAAAACTCACAAAAATAAGCAAGAAAAAGCCGCCCGCATTTGGCACAGGAGCAGGCGGGAAATTTAAAAAACCTTCCAGAAAGCAAAAATGAAAAGACTCTCTAGAAGAAGGCCCCTCAAAAGCATAAAAAGACTAAAGATTGAAGAAAATGAAGTAACAGATGTGAAAATATAAAAGTAAAACAAATTCAATGAATTTAAAAACAACGAAATCCATGAAGAAAACAATAAACACTCACCCGATGCGGCCGCCGGTGTCCGTCATCGATTGATTCGCATCTGATCGGCTGCTGGAACGCCGCCAGCACGACCGCACGCATGAGGCAGGCGGTGCGACTTGAGGACGAGGCTGATATGCGGCACTGTACATCAACGCAACTCTGAAAAGGTGGGGTCATTTCACAAGTGGATGCGATGTTCGTGTATAACAACTCAAATAACCTCCTATGCAAAGTTTCAGCGAAAAGAAATCGAAGTTGTCGATCCCTCCAATTTGGATTAGTGTCAAAATTTTCTTAATAGCTACATATGTTCGTGAGGAGTGGAGGGGACTCATATTCAGCCTTTGCCTGAGCCTTAAAATTAGACTGAAACCTATGCTTGAGCTCTGATTCAGCCTTAGGATTGTGCACATGCTTAGACCTAGGCTTTCAGGGTGGGATCGAATGGGTGAAAGGGTACAGGGAACTCCAAATGGACACAGACAAGGATAAGGACCGCGGCGCGGCTCTCTCCGCAGAGACACATGCTCTGCATGCTCCGCATGCTGAGCGCCTGCGTCTCTGCCCAAGAGAGCCGCGCCGCGGTCCCGACCTTTGTCTGTGTACGTTTGGAGTTTCCTGTAGTTGTTTTGTGGTCCCCTCTCCACCCAACAACTCCCTTTTCGCCCGTTCGAAATCCCAATGAAAGCTTTCTAACCTCCTAAATCTAACCTAAAAAATTTACAAAATCAGTAACTTGGCGAAATGGCTGTCACATTTGTGTTCCTGTCGAAAAACCTCACTAGACAAGTATTTACTGATCCATAGGAAGAAATAGCGAAAAATCAATAGAATCGATATATTTGATGAAACAATTTCTGGCGGGAAGTAGATCAAAACTTCTGCCACACTTGTGGAGAAAGAAAGGGCAAAGTTTAGTCCCGATCATTTCTCTCCCTGACAATTTCTGTTCCTAAAACGCATGCTTTGCGTACATGCATTTAAGAAAGGATATATATGGAGAGCATGAAAATAGAAAGAGCGGCAAGAAGGAAGCAATTACTGAATGGCAAGGGAAAACAATCCAACATGAACTATTCGTTGTCGAAAGTTAGTCAACAATAAAATTGTAGCATCACGTCATGATTTTATCGATAGTTGGAACTAGACGTGTTGATCTCCATTGATTGCAACGTGGCAGTGCGGAGTTGGATACAGCTTGTTTTCAGCGAGAGGAATTTAATACAACTTGTCTCTGCCATATATAAGTTGGAAACAAGTTATCTTCTTTGAGGTAAGTTGGATACAACATGTTTTGTGTGAGATAGGTTGGAAACAAATTGTCATCGATTCGACTTCAACAACTATATGTTGGATGCAATTTGTTTTGATCCCGGATAAGTTGCATCCAACTTATTCGTACCCTCATTAAGTTGAATACTCCTTGTTTTGGGCATCATAAGTTGGAAACAACTTGTTTAAAACTTCTGTTTGGAAACAGGAAGAAAAAGAGTAAACGCAGACGTAAAAGTTCAGAAGCTAACTAGCACAGGAGCCGTCATCAAGAGCGACGAGCTAGGACATCTGTTTTTCCATTGCCTGGACGGATGTCCGATGCAGGCAAAGCTATCCGACAATGCTGGAGTTCCGTTCTCAGGTGCATCTGCAAGTGAACCTGTCGGAACAGTATAGAAGATCTCTAAAGCGAATAGTATATTCGAACGCCACAACATCGACGTACCCAAGATAGTAAAGCTATTTCGCAGAGGGGCTACGTTTCTGGACGAAAAGCCCTCAACCCGATGCTAAAACTGGCATACAATAGATGCACGAGGTGGAGAGAATTCATTTAGCACAGAGGCATAAGCGATCACAAGGACATAGAAAAGTTCAGCGTTCAACCAATATATAACGATGCACTCCAAAGCTTCAATGAAGAGCTTTCAAAGGGAAATCGAAGCACGCGACTTGTGAATGAAGACCCTCTCGGCTACGGAATGTGCCGCAGTACTCGAAAACGACGGCATGAACGGCGGCGTTCAAATCGCCGTTGTGAAGACTTTCAAAGACTAAAGACGAAAAGTTGAACCAGTGCAGGTCGTTCGGGACGTGGGTTATAATTTGTTCTACCGACAAGAAAAGGGATGAAGAGGAATTTAAAGGAATCTCTGCAGCAATGGCAGAACATGCCAATGAAGGCGAACGAGTCGTAAAAGCATGGACGCCATGCCTACAATCGAATGCAAAAGCCTGAAAACTCATGCACGGCGTCTGGAAAACAACGAACGAAATGATAAAGAAAAGAAGAAGTGGAAAGAAGATTCTCCTCCACATCAGAAGCAGTCACCATAAAAGGCAAGAAATACGCCAAAATCGGGTCCCCAGAAGCGAAACTATAAGGCAAGCGGCTAAAGAAGCACAATCACCGGCAATGGAAGCGCCGCCTGGGACGGCGGCGACCAGGAGAGGAGGGATGTGAGAATAGCGCGATCAGGGAGCGACCCTCCGAAGAGACCACAATTTGATCAGTGCAATAATTGAGAAAGCGGCAAACATTTCGAACAGATCTACAGGGAGGGCCAAAATTATGGGTACTAAATAAAATTAACTTCCTGAACGAAGAAGTAATAGTGTCGGGGAGATCTTTAACAAGGAAGGTTAGGTACTCTTGCAACAACAATAATCTACATTCAACTTGGAATGTTGCTCTATCAATGTCGATATAGGGCCTCCAGACTTACCAGGTAGGTGTTGCCTGCGGCACGCAATTAGTGGTCGCTATCACTCTCGAGTTTCTGTGCCAAGCTTCGCCAAGCTCACCAACGCCAATATGTAGCTCTTAGCATGCATTTGGTCTAGGAATCACCCAGATAGAGTAATCCAGTAAGGAGGGGCCGAAGAAGTTGGTAGGCCACCCATTGAAGTGGACGACTTGAACACCTTTTGTGACCACCATTCACGGACCTTCTTGTAGGCTCCACGACCGGGTGATACTTGTTTTCTTTTGAGAAATCCCTCTTCAATTGTTTCCTTACAGTTGCCCTTATTGATGGCTCGATAATGTTCGTTTCACGAGAGATTTGATGGGAACGGCTCGTCGGCGTGCGTCGGCCACACCCAATTTCTTTACGATTCTGGCACGAATTTTTGAGTAACGGTATCCTCCGCTGGTGAAACTAATGAAGCAGATTGCGAGTACTAATGAAGCAGATTGCGAGTACTGGTGCCAGTCGCTGACCCATCGCTAGACCTCTTACTTGCGCAAAGTAATAAAAAGATGTTCAAGAACTGTTCTAGCTATGCGAAAAATTGTGCTCAACATGTACCTACATATGTGTGAATGCTCATGAGTTATGTGTAGATAACTACCTCGAATTTTGTAGTTTCAATAAGCGCGCTAAGGATTTGGTTGGTTTTGTGAGCTTCAAACGAGGTTGGCGACTAGTTTATTTTGGCTTACTTCTCGGCAAATCGCCGTCCTCAGAGCCTGAAATGGGCGATTCCATAAGCTAACTATCAAAAAAATCAAATCTCTACAAAACCACACGAACGAAACGCTAAGCCTGTTTTTCAATCACGAAGCTAGCTGCTTGACCAAACGCTCACCACTTTGATGTCACTGGAGTGACGTTGTTACTGGAACGACCGCTAACTGTCCACAGGAGTGGATGACTTGGGCGTACTCTTCCGGATCCAAACAGCAATCCCAGATGTGGCGCAATTTCTCGTGTGATTGAGAGGCATTCTTCCTTGCGGTTCATTTTTGGACTTTTCGCATAAATCCACAATGCCTCCAGAGTTTTGCGAGCTGATGTTTAAGGTTCTCGTAGTAACATTTTTACAGTAACTTCAAAATTCGCTACGTTCTGTCGTACCCTTCTGTGAGTGCCCAATGTCGTGGTCGTACGTGATTTTTTTTTTGCTATCTAGGTGCTCCTTTATGCGCGCA
>KN727834.1:3055-18675 GCA_000816745.1 Ancylostoma duodenale | reverse complement strand
CCCAGCGGCGCGCGCAAGGAATGACAGTGGGGTATTTTCTCGCCGGGCGACAACTTTTGTCGCTCCCCTCCCCCATCTTTCTCGATTCTTACAAGCGGTAAAGCGCTTGTAAGATTCGAGAAAGATGGGGGAGGGGAGCGAGGGGGTACAGTCATACAGCCACAAAGCGGCGTGAATCAATATAGATCACTTAGCGCGCCTTCGTTGAAGGCAGTGTCCAGGCTCAGAACCAATTTGGAGTACTGGATACCAGAAGACGCAACGGCCGGGGCTGATTACAATGGTGTACGTATCCCAGCTCAAAAGTGCAGAAAAAAAAAAACTCCCTTCTTGAACCGTTTCATTTTGGACGAAACGGGCACCAGGCTCATCAACAGCTCGTACACGAAGTTGCGCCGCGATCGATCGATGCCCCCGCTGCAACTCCATGCCGGGGTGAAGTTGCAGATGTGTGGTCGAATGCAAGGGCCGCATGTCGGCATGGAGTTGCAGCGGGGGCATCAATCGATCGCGGCGCAACTTCGTGTACGAGCTGTTTATGCACCTGGTGCCCGCTTGTCCAAAATGAAACGGTTCAAGGAGGGGGTTTTCTGCACTTTTGAGCTGGGATACGTACACCATTGTAATCAGCCCCGGCCCGTGTGTCTTCTGATACCCAATACTCCAAATTGATCCTGGGTTTGGACACTGCCTCTAAGCTGGTATGAACCACAGCTGGTATCAGTTAAGCAAGTATGTAGTAACAAGTGCAGCGACAGATACCTACAGGTTTTCATCATATGTACTAGAACTACTAGGTTGAGTCGAAAGTTCTCGGACAATTAGTGTTGACTTCTAGTTATCATAACTCGGCAAAGTGTAAAAGAAAATGGACGCGTGAGCCAGCATTTGATAGGCTATGAAAGGCTCTTCAAATTTCATACTAACAGACATAGCGAACTAGCTCTTCTCCCGCTACCATGCCGAGCAATTTCAAACCGTCGCTACTCCACCGCCGCACGCCATACTATTTTTCTCTATCTATCTGCGCTCAAGTGCAGACACTCATGGCATGAGCACCTAGTCACCGTGGATGAAAAGTAGATTCTCTATTCTAACATTCACCGGCGTGCCCGATGTGATGACTTGGGTGCATATGCAGAAGACGTCCCTAGACCCAAAGTACGCGCCAAAAGGGTTATGCTCTTCATCTGGTGGAGCGTAAACGGCGACGAATAAGGGGAGCCTGTCGCCTAGGGATCTACAGTGACCGCAGACGTCTACACTGAGCAACTGAGGAATTTAAAGGCAAATTTAGAAAATGCGCGCCCGCAGCAGCACAAAGTCTAATATCAATGCGACAACTCTTTTCCACATATTGCAAGAAGGACCAAGGCTGAAAGCGCTAAGTTCGGCTGGGCCATTTTCCTATCCTCACCGTATTCCCCAGACCTGGCTTCCTCAGGTTACCACCTTATTTCCCCTCTCCAACATCATCTGGAAGGTCAACACTTCCAAACCCGTGACTACATCAAAAGGGCACTCGTGCAGCTCTTCAAGGGCCAGCTCCCAGCGTTCCGGAGCAAGGGCATCTACGATCTGTCCGAATGTTGGCAGAAGACCATCGATGCGAATGAGGCATACTTCGAATGGTTCAAAGTTATCGCTTAAAAGATGTAGGATAAATAAAAATTTTGTCAATTTGTCCGAGAACTTTCGACTCAACCTAATATTATGCCAATTGGAAATGAGTACCAATTATTGAATGCTACCCACAAATCCTGACGACAAACCATCACCAGGACAGATCAAAGGTACTCAGTTTTTTTTTTTTTTTTCGACTCATGCATGACCTGCCACGTGAATATGCTCGGCATTTCATAAGTATTATTCGAATCCATCAGAAGTGTAAGGGAGGGGAGGTAATGTGACAAAAAATAAATCTCAGGATTAGGTTATATGTCGAGGGGATAGAATATTTTCATCAGCTTATTTTTAATTTCTTATTTTTAAGAGTGTTCATTGTGATTACTAAAAATTGTTGAAATTTTACTTTAGCTAGTCACTAGCAGTATTTTTCAAATTTGAGTTGTCAGGGTCCTTTTTTGAGCAGACCCCATCTTGTTTTACACCTTCCCCCACCCGCGTCTGTCAATGCAACTGATGCCAACATACCGGCTTTGCCTTCAGCCTTGTAGTCCCCCTCCACTTTGGTCACTCTATAATTTCCATTTCCGATCAAATGTTCAAAATTCCACGAGGAAATAAAACTCCGATGAGGTAGTAAGGGGGGATGCCAAAATAGTAGGTCAGCAAACATCGCTTAGCCTAGATGATGGTAATAGACAAGTTCTTGAAGTGGGAGCGGGTCTGAATTTTCCCGACAAGTCGATTCCAATAGATGAAAATTTTGAAATCATCTCTAAAACGTCATCGGAACTTTAATCAATTACGACTTTTGCTCGGGAAGCTGGAGCATACATACAGCGTGGTAGATCAAATCGATCGGACATATCAACAGATGGCGGCCTCTTAGCGGACATCTCGTGCGTTTGGAGAAACCATCATAACTCTCTCCGAAATAGGAAACGATTTGCCTCATAAAGAAATTGTTTCTTGGTATTTTTGCAAGAATCAACGTGCACCATAATGATCAGCGCATTCTAGATATCCCAACTATAGATAAATTTCTATGTTGAAAATTAAGTTGGAGTTCTGCCTTTGATGAAAATTGGCGTATTCTTTGAGTTTTCATTAAAGGCAACTCATTTTCGTCATTCGCTCCTACACCAATCGCCCCTTCACTATACCCCGAAAAATTTACGGCCTCACCGCTCTTTGGCTCTCACAAAACATAGACTCGCTGGATACTGGTAATGATGTTTTTGATGATTACGAGTCACATGATCGCATCGAGTCGCATAAATCTAGTCGACAACCACGCTCAGTGTCACCAGCATATAGTAACTTACTTTTGTTGTGGGAACAACGCACAGCCAACTGGTACCATGGCACCATACCTAAAAACATCGCGTTATTCACAATGCCAGTACAATGTGGATAACTTTTATACTTACAAGAAAAACGTTAGCACTAGTTGTGTAGGGATGTTTAATCGGTTGATATTTCTTTTGAATGACGCTAGTTTGCACAAGCCTTCCATGATGATTGGTGTTAGAACTGAAATTGTTTGATTTGCAAATTTGCTTTACAAAAAATAATAAGGTTTACTAATTCCTTACTCATGCATGGAGCCACAATAATATTCCTAGACAGCACCACGAGGGAAATAGCTTTAGTTGCAGCTAATTGTGAAGTTCCTACGATGTTTCCATCTGCATCTGTTACGCTCATACCATTTTTCAGTTCACTGAAAAGATTGGTATTTTTGGGAAATAATCAGAATGATCGGTGATCTGATTCTTCTAGTTTCATTACTGCAAAGGTATTAATAATGTTCGCAGATGCGGAACAGTTTGCAAGATCAACAAGGTATCCTAGACAAAAGTGCATCTAAATTCGTTTTGTTTTGTTCTTTGCTGGCATCACCATTTTTCCGAATGTCACAATGAATCAACCTGCAAGAGTGCTAATCCACATTCTCGACTTCTGTTGCGCAAGATGGAACCATTTTTTCATCTTTGGCTTGGTTAAGCTATGCATGTTACTGAATGACAATTCTACTTTCACAGTAAGTCGTCATAGAGTAACTGAATGGCAATCCGTAACTAAACCTAAAGATCTGAAAAAAAAAACGGCCCGGCAAAAGCGTAAAAATCGTTATGAGCGTCAAAGGTGATCCTATTTGCAAAACAAAACTTGGTTGCCATAAACTACAGTTCTTCACTCACTGTTTGGACAGTGAACATAGGAACATTCTTCAAATATTGTTTCTTTTAAAACTTGCAAGTAGATTCGCTGAACCCTTAAACTTTGCTCGGGTATTTCTAGTACCATCGTGACGAAAACAGTAAAAAGCTGATAAATTACTTCTGTCGCATCAGTGGAATATTGATAGCGTTCGCCACAGCCACAGCAGCCAGTGGAACCATTTTCTGTGCAAGACTACTGACTTCACGTTTTGCAAAATATTGCTTTAGACCGATGGCCAGGCCTAAAGCTCCAGTAACAGCAGTTGAGTAGGCAACAAGGAGATCCTGAAAGTATTTGAAACAACTGAACATAGGAAACGAACCTAGTTTTAGCAGAAAAAAAACGTTTCCAAGATTACTTCCTATGCGAAACCCGACCTCGTTGCTAGCTGTCCATTATTAGTATAACTTTTTTTTTCATTTCATCTGGAATATTACTATAGTTATACACAACAAATTCTCCACATGCCCCATACATAGAGTACGCTACATACGTATTTATATAACCAGTGTCAGCTTCACAACAAAATAGTATCTACTGATAAGATGACTCGTCTCAGTTATCTTTTTTTTTCTGGGAAATAAAGAGTGACATAACTGTCCTGCCTAGCTCAAACAGGATATCATTTGAAAATATCGAATACTAAAGTATTCACTACCAGTGTCTTTCGGCCACTAACACTTCATAATTTTCAATTTAACGTTATCCCCTATATTCTAAAAATACGCGATAAGTATAGAGTGTGCCATTTGCATGCGGAGAAAAACTTCTATGCTATAGTTTGGACTGAATAATGCATTAGATACCTACCGAATTATTCGGATTTCGATACCGAATAAGTTTAAAGCTTAGATGTTTGAAGGAGTGGGAGCTACACAATCCTTCAGGAATGATAAATAGGTATTTAGGTCTCTCTTTTTCGAAGATTTGAATTCTTCGGATCTACTCCAGAATGAATAAATAGAGTTATTCAATTTTTATTCGGTCCTAAGTATAGGAAATTGATATCACTTTTCCTTTTTTGTAAAGCATTGTTCGAAATACCTCCGAAAGATTTGGGGATTAGGAGGGTAGAGGTCCAAACAGTTACTTGTTTCTCTTGAATTTTACTTTTCCCTCGACTATGTCTCTTTGAAAGGAAACCCTCTGTTTGGGTATTTGAGCCCCCTATATTCATTCATACCAGTTACTAACTTTTGCAACAACACGTAAACTTTCATTGAAATTTAGCAATTGAGTTGAGCCAATCCATATGGAAACTTTTTCTCATTACAACAGAAAGCTAACCTGAGTTGTCAAAGCACTTTTTGCATTTCGGTTAGTGTAATTCACCAGCGCGTTGAATGACTGATTGGCCCACTGCCAAAATACAACAGCTGGAGTTGACTTGTACCTGATAATGTTCAAGTTGCAGGATATTTAATCATTCCGTGAGTTCTCAATCTCTTCTACGTAGTACCTACCATATCATCATAGCTCCGCACAGCATTGTTCCTCCCCAAACATTAAAACACATTCTTCCAGCAAAATTTTGCAAATCACCGGTATCCGGATGAAAAGCTGACTGGAAGAGTCGCTGTGCTCGATGGAGCTCCGGAAGCGATTCCGGCACCTTCTCACCTGCCCTGCAAATTGTCTGTGATGATGATGGATTCGAAATTATTGCCAAACGAAATTCCAAATGTTACAAAGAACAGTACTGACGGAAAATGGGGGTTAACAAAGCAGAATGACAGACTAAGGTCCACAGAAATGGGACAGAATTAGTGAACCTGCACTTAGCCGCCTGCCGATATTGTGATCCTGAATACATGCATCTGTTAGGGGTTACAACCTTAGAACAAGTATGTAACTAAGAAAATTGTGTGCTTGAATAAGCTACTTCAGCAAGCGTTCTCGAAAATCTTAAAAGAATTAGGTTTGTGCACAGAAATCACATAAGTTCACTTCGAGTCAATGTCAGCTACGTTGAGAAAAAAACAGTAAATGGAAATTTAAATATTAAAAGAAGTTTGTGTCCCTCAAAATCAACACAGACGTCAATCGCTTCTATTGAACTCGCCTCACCTGCACTTATCCATCAGACTCTTTGCCCTTAATAATTCTGATGTCGGTGTAAAGGCGATGAAAGGATCTGTGATTCCTGCAAAATGCCGTAAACGTCCATACAGCGTCGATTGGTCAAATCGCGGTTTGTCCGGATTGAAATCCATCTGATATGCACTATCTATAACTTTTATACATTATACAATCTTTTGTTGAGAGATTCATGGAGAAGAAAATTCATATCAAGAACAAAACACGGTTAACGGCCTAATACACCTTATACTTTTGTAATTCGGGCCCACAAAATGAAACTCTATAATTGGAATTTGCTGACAGCAGAAAATTTCGGGTGTGCGTCATCGTGAGGGGAAATGGGGCGTCACCAGGCTACCATGATTGGCGCCTTTATTGAATAAGCCAATCACAGTAGCCTGGTCACACCCCATTTCCCCTCACGACGATAAACACCTGAAAATTTCTGAAGAGCAACTAATTAGTTGCTCCTGACATGAGAAATCTATGAAAAAATATGTTCGCTGTTAAGAAGTTCCTCTACAAAAGAAAGGTCCATTGGAAAATTTTCATCATTCATTTAATAAAGCATGGAGAATCTAAGTGTAAAAAAGAAACAATTATGGACAAAACGAAGCATGACACAAATCATGGCATGATAATAAAGTAAAGAACACCGTAATGCCTCTACTATGAAAAACTAGCGGAAAATCTGATGAGCTAATGAATTTTTTGGCTAGTTTCCTGAAGTGTTGAGTCTCGATGGAGGACACTGCATTTTTTTGCCAAGAAGTAGATGTTTCGTCACTGCATGATTAACAAAAAAACTTTTCATTTAGTTAAATTAAACTCTGGCTCCTAGACTGCATGACTAGGAAAAGAAAGCTTTGGAAGAAAATGGCAGCACTTAATTGGAGGAAGACGCAAGAAATATGGAGAAGTGGCTTGACAACCATGTGGAACGTAGCGATGGCAGCCGTTTTCACTAATTGGAAAATCTAGAATGGCCGCTAAGACGTCGTTCGGAATGAGCTTGAAGCTATTTAGAAAGATTACATCGACTAATGGGAATGAATGACGAAGCCGTGAAGGAGGCAATGCCATCCAGCAATCCATGAACGATGGATATTTTATTGACTCCACATAGATCATGGTAGATACAAGGGAAACTTTTCTCATTGTATGTTAATTCGCCTATTCTCATTTTGCTCTCTAACCGCTTCTCCTCACAGTGTAACAACAAGTAATGGCACTGATCCAGGTTTTAGCACAGCAGGGCAATGAATGATTTTCCCTTGATCTTCCAGAATGATTTTCTCTGATCTTCCAAAGTTTTATCTAGTTATTGACTAGTAAATGATTGATTGATCTGATATCCTCTCGGATTAATCCCGATAACTCCCGTCGAAACACGCTCATTAGCATCCAATTTCCAAAACTCAAGACTATTCGCAGAATTTTAATACGAGGTGGATAACCCACCTCGAAACTGATTTGAAATGATTCTCTAAAATTGCAAGTTGAAAGGTAATTTATTAGAAGCCCGCTTTAGCAACAGTTTACCTGGAAGTGCACTTTTTGGATGACCTCCCAAGTATTGTCTTCAGTGAGAAAGTAAGTATAGAGTTGAAAATTCATTTTCTATCGCACTTCTAGAAACTTTTATATCCGTTCCTGCTTATGATGACATCTTGACCACATCCTAGATTGGGCTTGAGAATCACATGTGGAAGCACTTCAAGACTTCTATCGTCAACTACATATTAAAGCATTGTGTGCTTGTTTAGTACAAAAAACTCATGCTAAACAATGCTAATTCCCACTTTTGAGGTCAGCAAAAGCATCGCTTCCATTACTGCCTAGTTGCTTCAGACCAGACAAAATCACAGTTTTTGCTGTAACAGAAACATTAATGTTTTCTCTTTTTCCTCCACAAATTGTAAATGTTCCCAGAAATCAAATCATGCCCTTAGAAAACTACGAAGATGCCTATTTTTTTTCACAATTAATCTATTATGATTCTCAACTATCGTTTTTCTGTTGATTCCCAGCATTGAGGAAGACCGACAGCACCCCTCCAGTACATATATCATATTCCAATCCATTTTCCTTCCGTTTTTCCTAGAGGCACCCAGATGTAAAGCCACCGGATGATCCACAATCTGTAGACCACTCTCATGGAGTTGAACGCTTCCACCAAATGAATTCCTCACTTATCCGAGCGTATAATACTAATCTGTGATCACAAACGAGCTGATAGCAATCTTGCCAATCGTGTAATATTCCTTGAGTATCACTCAACAGGAAAACTCGAAGTTCATTCCATATAAATATGCACACAAATTTAAGCACAGTCAGTTGAAAGGAAAATACAATCACAAACTAACATTATCACACCGCCTAATACGGCATAATACTTTCTGTGTAATATCGGTCCAGCCTACAAGATTACAAGAGAGCGATTGTGACGATACTACAGAAGGGACAAATTTAAAGCGGATCACACCATCTAACAATACTTTTTCGGGAAGTAATTACTGCAAATAAAACCACAAGCATGAAATGATTGATTCCACAACGTACAGCACAACGGCTGATATGGCTCAAGGAGTCCACTTGAGCAACATGGATTTCCAGGAACATAAAAATGAAACGGCAATGAATTTCGCAAGATGATAGGGAATATGGGTGGGCGGACTTGAAAGGATCGGATGGGGGACTCTTTGTATGACACGGATATATGAATTGCTTAATGCATAGCGATGCCGGATGACAGATAGAGAAAAGAAAAAAAAGAACAAAGTGGAACACTGTAGACAAGGGGGAACGCGTATGAGAAGTTGGATGAGCGCCATTAGTGGAGGTTCACGGGTGAGGTTTTAGCGCTTGCTCTATTCGGCAGATCCCTGAATCTTTACATCAATACGACCTTTTAGATGTACATTAGCATGGCGCAACAGACCTTCGACGCAACCACAACGCCACACTCTCTGACCTCTCCACGCACGCACTCTCGTCTGCGCGCCAATCAATAACAGTTCGACTAGGCTGCCGGGTGATTTTCAAGCACACCTCTCACGAAAACCTCCAGATGCCTTGATAACCTAACTCTCATCGCAATGCATTACACAAAACAGAAATATGGAAGTAACTGCACAGTAGAATCGCAGGTGCGATTGAAGAAATAGAAGAAAAACATGGGGAGTCCCCAAGAAAAGAAGAAGGGCAAACAAACAAAGCAAAACAAACTTGGCAATGCGGATTCACCGTAATTGCTGGAACTGATTCTTAAAACATGCACGATGTATAATTTTTGAAAAATCTATACAAATCTATACTATGTGTGGATGTGAACTGTGAAAGTC
Organism: Ancylostoma duodenale; assembly: GCA_000816745.1. Taxonomy (NCBI): domain Eukaryota; kingdom Metazoa; phylum Nematoda; class Chromadorea; order Rhabditida; family Ancylostomatidae; genus Ancylostoma; species Ancylostoma duodenale. Next base: position 9,400 of record KN727834.1, on the reverse strand, counting down.
GAGAGCAGCAAAATGGTACAAGTAATATGCATCTAACATTCACAGTAAAAACGTGACAATCTCATGCTTTTTTCGGACCGTATTTTTGTGGAACGACAGTTCTACAGGCTCAACTACCAACTGTGTCAGTCTGCAATGACAATAAACGCTGCTTTGAGTTGCTGGACTTATGGAAGGACTGCAGACCAGCACAAATGATAATGAGCACTCTAGGCACCGTCGGAGCTCATTGTGACAAGAACACGACTTATAGAACTCTCCTCATTAACGCATCCTCCGGAAGTCTCACGTATTGGATGGAGAGCGGTTGAAGGGACACACATAGTTGGCCGGGAAAACGCCGCGCTTGTTATTGAGCGATCCTTCCCACCAATTCATGTCGTCCTTATTGATAACTGAAATAGGGCATTTATGGACTATAGACAAATGTGCGACTAAAATTGAAAGCAAGTAAAAAGGCAGGACAGATTGAGAGTTTAGAGTAAGCAAGATCTGAAAAGAAAAGAAAAAAAATCTAAAGTAAAGGGTATCAAAAAAGGAAGGTATACCATACAGATGAAAAAAAATAAAATAAAAATGATACTCAAATGGCTCATTACGCGGAAACAAAAAATGATTCTCCAAGATATCATCTATTAAACCTGAGATTACGAGTAAAACTATGCTATAAGTTCAAATGACTTCCAAAAAAGCAACATCGTAGTCTTTGTGAGGTTCTCGACACATGTTTATCACTACTTCTTACACTAAAGGTCGCAGCGCGGTCAAAATAGGGTCAATCCACGTTTTACATTCGCATTTCCGCAGCAGAGCCGTACAGATGTGTATCAAATTTCTCAATCCGTAATGAAGGGCTTTTTGCAGGACTATGCCATGGGAATCAAATATGGGATTACGGTGGAACGTCTTGATGCAAGCTCACATCACTCCTAATGACGTTCATGGCCAAAATTGAATTTTTATGTGAAGTCATAACCTCGAAAAATACTAGACTGAGTGAGATTTTTTACGAGTTTCACTAGATTTACACATCCCCGTATTTCGTGCGAGGTAAAAAAAAACTTTTGAAACTAAATAGTGCAATCCATGCCAAAGTTTACATTTCCTAATGCGTTTCAAAATCAATTTGTGACCGTTCCTTTACTCAGCTGACCAATAAAAAGACGAATCGGAAATTTTAACAGTTAAAATGGTCCCGTAATTTGTTAGATGTGAGGAATTATACTCAAATCTATTCTGTATTGATATTTGCAAGAAAAACTTCGCTTTAATAAGGCATCGGAAGAAGAAGGAGAAGTGCTAGGACAAGATACAGTATTTCTGCAGCTCGAAAAAGTAGCTTTCGGGATCGGTACTTGGTTCCGCTCGTAGAATACAGAGCAGGGGAGTCTGCAGACGTAGAAATACGAATGCTAGAGCAGTTCTTTACAACAGCATACCAAGGTCAACAAGATGAAAACGCTTCAATTTACGAAAGAAAGGTACGCAAAAGCTCAAATAAAAAAAGTAAAAAATTCAAAAAAAAAGAGTTAAATTGCCAGAATTACGCAATATCAAAGAGTTGTAGACATTTTTTAAAGGGATGTTAATGCGTACTCCTATTATAAGACAGGAAACTGCTTGATGTGGATTATTAGGTCAGGGAAGACAGTGATAGAAAACATGTATATGTAGAATTTGACGAAAGCAGGAAATAAACCTTTTTAAATATAAAGAACACAGATCCTAACAAATACGAGTGCTCCAACATCTGTCAGAACATCTGCATTGGTTTAGAAAATGCTAACTGGTACCGTTAGTTCCTAAGAAGGTGAGAAATTTTATTTAAATGATACATCTGAACACTGTTTTCAAAAATAGCACAGAAAACCAGTCCACGTAATTGTGTAGTGAATGGCGAAATTTCGCCCTCATATTGCCCCAAATCCCCTCGTTCCCATTCACTGACGCGAACGGGCTGAGATAAACGACCCCTCTCTTCAACTCACGAGTAATGATCTCGCCGCGTTTGAATGGCAGTTCACCCTCCTCCTGAGGATTGAAATCGAACAACGCTTGCACGAATTTCGTCTCCAAATCCAAATCTTGTAGAAGGATAGTGTGTGTGCGTGACACTGACGCCGTTCTGAAACATTTTTTTTTCGAAGAATGAAAAAGGACATTTCATAGACTTTACACACCACATTCCACAGCAGTATTCGATATCACTACAAATAACGCTTGGCGCAGACAATTTACGCATCTAACATACTTTGTTATGTGTAAACGAAGTGGAAGATCGATGTGCATCCACAAAGATGGCAGGGACTCAAATTCTATGACTTATGGGTAGAAAGAAGAAATCAGCTAACAACAAAGTCGCCCAAATGTGGTTCGTTCTGAATGAACGAAACATGAAAGAGAAACAATGATGAAGAAAGGATCAGATGGAATCCAAGGAAACATCTGTTAGTGTTTCTTAAAACAAAAAGCATGTGGAATCAAAAACAACAGGCAGCAAGTGAACTTGAATCTTTTCGCTGAAAGCACTTCAATCTGAAGTGTAGTCGCTTTCACTCCTAAGATGCTACCACTTCCAAAACACTCATCGTTCACTCAAAAAGATCCGAAGAGAAAGCTTCACAGCTTAATACACAAGCATATTCGACGAACTATCCATGTTTGATCCTACAAGTTTTTGATTAATCCTAACTTCTAATCACTTACAATTCATGACCATGTCATAATTATTACGATGTTTGGGGCTGAACAGCGATGAAATTAGACGTAAGACCAGAACTTTTTCATATATATTTCAAAAATTAGGCAAAATTAGTAAGCCCTACGCATTTAGTCCATTTGCATTTCGAACCAAATGGAAGAGAACCCAATAATGAAACACTCTCCTGAGCATACTTAAATTACCCCAAGGACAACAATACATCCATAGCTCATCAAATGTTTCGTTATGATAATAATAATAGAACGCATCTTGAAAAAAAAAAACTGCTCACCTGTGATACCTAACAAGTTCGTTCAGCGATTTAAACTTCACAGACCATAGAAAATACTTTCCATTGTTGTCTCGCAACACTTTGAAGTGTTGAATCGTGTCTTCGAATCTGCAAAAAGACTTGTTCAGAGTGAGCCAACAGAAGAACAAAACCGGAATATTCAATCTAGCTCAAGCCGCTGGTCAGTCATATGGTCGGTTGAAAAAGCACACGCAAAGTGTCTTTTCTAGTCTTGAAATATCCTCCCCACCCCCCTCGATATTGAACATATGTCCGCGACAATGGCCACAGGATCGGATCGCGGTGCCATTTTGAACAGTCGGTTTGAGAGGGTGCAAAAACTCCAAATAATGTGATGAGACGCTATTTCGGGGCACCGCATCTGTGCATTGTAAATCATCGTGCCTTCTACACTACGGACAATGACGAACATAAGTACCGCGATCTATTTACGAATAGTTTCCTCAAAGTCGATACGAGTTGAGTACTACGTAGTTTAGCAACTATCTAAGCAAGTAAGCAGTAACAAATGGAGAAAGCAAATAACCAAGGCTATAAAGGCATTGCAAGATGTAACTTACTTCACTGATATGCTAAAATCACCCGGTGAGCTTTCACATTGCCGCACCAAGAAGTTTCCATCACGAGTGCCTTGCTTTTTCAATAATATCTCAGCATCTAGTCGAGAAATCTTCCCCAAATACCTAAACAATGGTAAGCGATGACAAGTGCATTATTCTTACATAAACCCCTTATAATTTCCTTTCGAAAGAATGGAATGGGCAGCTCTGTGCCCGAACCTTAGCGAAAGTAGGCTTGAAGGGGGAAGATCTCTATGCAGAAAAACAAATTGACAAAGACACGAAGAGCAAGGATCACTTTCAGTTAGTAGACCAGAAATGTTGGAAAAACCATACCATGGGCTATCGTGCATCCGAATATAGTTCGACGGAACAAATCCTTCCACACCATCGATTTCTGCCTTGAACCAATGCGGGTCTTCGTCCTTATTCAGAACCTGACAAAGAACGACCGTACAGAAAAGGTCAAACAGATGCAAAGGGATGAAAATAAAGTGCACTCGGCCGCAAATTTGCAGATGGATCGCTACGTCATTAGCAGGCAAACATAGGAAAAAGAGACTGTGCGTAAGTAGTTAAGTGAAAAGTAGTGACATTGAAAACATGAAACAAATCGAACGTATACAAAAGACCTCACCTTCAGAATCTGACCGCGTCGGAAACTCAGTTCATCATCAGCGTTGGCGTTGAAATCATGTTCAGCCGTCGCCTCCATGAGGCCTAAACAATGTATACACAGATATGTACAGACCAGTCCAATGCAAGATTATTGTGATAGAAGAAAATGGATTTCATTCGCCGAAGAGTGAGAAATCGTGCTACACAATAATGGAGTCAAAAAGTGTGTTGAACTCTATCGGAGGCTGATGATGGAACAGAAGCTGTCTCCAGGAAAGAAGTCTGGGAAACCAGCAAATGAATAAGAAAAAAAAAGTTACAAAAGTTATCACCCCTTTTCTGCCACTTCATGTTCTATTCATCCTTCAATCGTCACACCCACGATGATTCCTCGGTCTGCTCATTTGGAGTTTACGATTGAGAAACCTTTGATTTGAAAACACTCATCCAAATGAGGTTAACATTGTCCACAGTTATTATTATTCTCTGAACGGGGGGGGGGGGGGGAGGCTTCTGCTTTCAATTAAATTAGCAACAGAATAAGATGATAGACTAATATCGAGACAAGGTAAGAACAGTAGCAAGATCGAGCTGTTTGCTGTATAAATGACAATCGCAGAGAAGTTGCCTTGCTATATCCAACATCTTGACCGTACCAGCACTTACCTAGTAATTCATTTTTGATAAGAAGACCCAACAAAAAACACAAGCAGCAGAGATAATAATCTAAAGAGCACAAAATGAGAGTAATTTTCGAGCAAAATCTGGTCAGACAGCAACATATGGGTAAACCGATCAGTCATCCATGGTGGTTACACAGTAATATCGACTATTCTCGTTATTCAGATTCGTTTTGGCGATAGCAATAGGCAAGCAGTGAATGAAGATGTTATCGTAAAGTGCCGAGTAAGATGTTATTGGCATGCACTGAACAGCCTCGAAATCCGCCCTCATCAATACTAAATAAGCAATCGAGACCTCGTAAATAAATTAAACCCAAGGCGATGTCAATGAACTGGCAGAAACGACAAATTAGCCATAGCGACGTGCCTATATGAACGGACGTAAATGCGGAGAGTGTGCAAGATTTCACGATCTGATCGACATGTGACGCGTTGATATGAGAGGAGCGGACGGCAACATTGCTGAAGAATGAGAAATCATTAGGAAATAGAGACGACATCGCTTAATGCTAAATATCAGCCGATCGAAGGTCATCGGTTCGTATAGAACTTATTACGTCATAAGGATTGAACGCTCAATGGATTTCGAATGCAGGCAGCAGCTAGTGCCGAATGACCGCAGAAGAACAAATAAACACACCCCGCTACTCCCATCCGCCGGTAACGGACACCTAGCCCGCTAAGCGTTATAAGCCGACATGTAAACAGTCAGAACCACTTGACTTGGTGAGGAACAAGTTTGTTGGCTCCAGAAATCACGATGGATGAGTGGACACTACCGCAACGTCGCGCGTCCCTTAGAGAGGAAAAAAAACGTTTCGCTGACCGCCTGAAACCGGGTCAGACCCGTCGTACTATGAGCTAAGTGAGGGGAATGAAATGCGATGGGACATCGAGCCGTCACCGTTCTGAAACAACTCACATCGCGGGGGCCTCGATGAGTCATAGCTTGATTCACCGCCCCACTACTGGTAGAGGCTGAGTAAGATGACACCTCCAATCGCCACGGCAATTCGATTCTTCCCTAATGATAGTGGACGAGGGATAAGGATGGGAGATAAATGGGCAGTAATAAGGCAGTGTTAGCTCCAAAATTACGGTTGTCCACAGCATAAAGGTAAATGAACGAACGAATTTCCACGAAAAGAAATTGAGTTCGTTGTGTGGTGTAAATCGAGTTGATTCACCAAAAACCAACGGGTTAAGCAGTGACTAAGTGTGGATACGACTTCACGCAGAATGGTAAAGGAATAGGAAACCAAGAGTAGTGTCTACGTATGACTTACAAGAATCTTCGTGTTTTGTATGTCATTGGCTGTTGCTGACCAAGACCGGTACACCAAGTTTACTAGGGCAATGTCTGGAATAAACCGCTTTTTCGTAGCCCGGGAGGCCAAGAATGCCACCTATTTACATTTCATTTCCTGAATTGGCATAAAAGTGCAGTTAATTTGAGATTTACTGCAGTCT
>KN727832.1:8596-23822 GCA_000816745.1 Ancylostoma duodenale | reverse complement strand
CTTATATGTATATTTTTACTAAAGCATTTATAATTTTGTATTCAACAATCTGGTGGAATAAAAATTGATATTAATAGAAACGTTCACTAAGTAAGCAGAAGGATGAGATGTCCTATTCCAGGAAGTGGGCCACTCTCTTGCACTCATTCAGTTCACCCTCTGTCATCCCTAGTTTCATGAAAATTTAAAATGGAGTGTAAAAATACGGCCATACACACATTTCTACGTATATCTGCGTCTTCTCTGGCGTCTACTGACTGATCCTTCTTTTTCGGGACGTTTCTTCTGTGCGTGGTGCTCTTATTGATTAATGCGTTACTATCGTATTCATGAATGAAGCCGGCCTATCGCTACATGCATCAATGCGCGCGTCTGCTTCGCGATCCGCACTTCTTCTGCTTCTGTTCACACCTCGTCTTCTGGCTATCAGATGTCATCTGCACCACGAGATCTGGGAAGACGGCCGAAAACTCGAAATCACGCCCGACATCTGCTCCAGCAATAGGTACTGTGTTTCCGCACTCTATCGCGATCCGGATCCGGTGAAGAAGAACGGTTATTCGCACGGATGTGATCGTGTAGACTGTGCTGAATCCGAGGAAACTGACTCAGATGTGTGGCGTGACGCTCCTGGAGGAATGCGATGTCGTGACCATCGTGACTACGGGAAACGTGGCCAAGTTTGTTGTTGTAAGACGGACTTGTGCAATTCGTCTGCCTCGTTCGCCTCGTTCGCTGTTCTCCTGCTGCTCTTGTTCCTCAACTGACTGTCCTTCTCTGTCTACTTTTTACCTTTACTTTTAGCAATTCACGATTACAACCTCCATAATTAGTGATGTATAGCGACTACCCCGTAGACATCACGACACGACTTATATAGGTCCGAGTCGAAGTTTTCGCTAGTCCCATGTTTGTTTTTGTTTTTCTATATTTGACTTCATTTGTAAGCAAAGCTTGATCTCTGGCACTGCTCATTTTGCGCTCCAATCTCCTCCTGGATAGAAATACCTGCTTGTGTTAGAGTTGTCAGGATACGACATATGTTAGCCTCCATTTGATAATATCTCTCTCATAAATTTGCTTGTAATAAACATCTTACCACTGTTAAGATTTGTTTGACACCAGTAGCAAAATATTAGGTATTGTTCATCTCTGGCGTATTGGTGGTAAACCTAACCAGGACTCCTCTTTACTTTATGGTATCCTCTCATTTTTCCTCGATCATTTCTCTCTAACTAACTACTCTTTGGTGATGGTACGATAGGCAGACATTTTCGTTCTTGGAAAAGAAGATCTTATAAGAAAAGTGCAACAATCGGGCGAATACTTCTTTAGAAAAAGCCTTTTCACCAAGAAATCCAGGTACAGCCTTGAGAATGCTCTTCATTGTACTCTTACCATAGCTACTGGCTTTTAAGGAAATCTCTCCAAGTGTCATGCGATCTGCAGGATAGTTTTTTTACACTGATCTCAAATCCTGACCCCATACTTTCTATGATTTCAGTGAAAAATGACAAACCTGATTTACTGAGTCGAGGTGACGAGCGTCCGCTAGTCATTCCTAACAGTGGTGCATCAGCGTTTCCTAATGAGCTAACCTGAAAAGAATAACACGTTGTGGATTGTTTTTGAACAATGCAAATCAGGATTTACAGAAATCTTGATTTAGGCTAACTAGTGGAAATGCATAGAAACCTGCCAGAACAAGGGCGCTAATTGTCATTGCCCCCGTCAAGTTTTACCCTCTCAGCTGCAAAAGAGTGGACGAATTTTCCAAGCAAAAATTGCTGTTTTTTATTCATTTGCTGAGGAATTCTATTCAAAAATCCTAGCTAATGCAGGATAATCTTCCATTCTGGAAGACTTGGAACTGTTAGCTTTTCCTGCTGAGGTAACTTTGATAGTCTTATTAAGCTGGAATAACTTGTCATTCAACTTTTTCCACGAGTATTTTTATTTATTCATGATGGACGTGAGTGTGTAGACAAGACTTCTGAAAGATGAGACCACTTTATTGAATACATTTATTGTATTCCCCAAGATATTTTCTGAAAGCTTTTCAAGTAATTTTGCACATTTCTCTATCCTTACTTTATGGATCTGATGCCCTTAGATTATGAAATAACTTGAAGCACTTAGAAGGCAAATTTAGCTGAAAGCATCCCCCCTCATACAGGTTGCTCAGGAAAAGCATTGCATATAGGCGAAATCGCAAACGCGTGAATAAGTAAATAAGATGGCTGACGCATTGTTTCCTATCGCAATTTCCGGAATGCGATTTGTGCAAAACATATAGTCATGGCGATGTGGCGATGTCATGAATAAAATGCCTCAGGATTTGGATGAGTTAGGCAATGAGAATCTCCTTCCACCTCATTACTCTAACAGCATGCCTTCTCACCAGAACAAGATCTGCAACATACTGAAAATTTTGCCAGAGGTGACGTCATCAGCTAGGAAGAAAACACGTTGGTAATCGAAATTGCCTTTCAGAGGTAGACACATAATTGAACTTCTTAACGACAAAAAAAATTGTTGAAATCCTAGTGGGAAAAAAAGTTCACTGGTTTTGGAGAAATTAGGGCGAACGATAAGTTCCACACCTATGTAGTAGCTGAGCTACTTGGATCCTGATTCAAGGAGTGAAAGCGTGCAGAGCGTTTAGAATTTCTTCTGGATTTGTTTTCCGTGTGCTCCGAAGCTATGCTTTATGTAAGGCATTTCTTATCAAGCGTAAAAATAAGATGACAAAAAAAGCATTGGGACCATAAGAAATAATTGCAGCGTTCTAAACTGCATTCACGCCTAGGCCGGATGTACGCTATGACTGATGTTTTTTTTTGGTTTACATAGCTTGATTCATTTTTTTTTGTATTAATGACACAACTTGTTCGACTCACCTTCCCGGCAGACCCATCAGACTCGCCGCCAAGTTTCTTCAAATCTAAATTTACAAAGTCAGCAAATATCTTCAAAAACAAGCATTTTCTTCGCATGTGAGGGAATCCACACAGGAAAACTTGCAGAAGCACCAGAAACCACAGGCAGATTCTCCTTGGTTTCTGACCCGACTCTCCCTGCGAGTTTTCCTGGATAGACTCTTTCATGCGGTAAAAGGAAAATCCATGCTTTCACTCACCATTAGAACTATTGGTCTCTTGAGGGCTCGTATGTGATCGTAGGCCGTCCTGAAATTGTGGACAGACGTTTCAAACTAATTAATGAAACTAGTGAAAGAGCAGCTGTAAGGGACTATTGTGCTGATAATGAGTAGAGTGTTCTAAGAGGTAGGAAGAGAGGGTGTTATTGTCCAGGAACAAGACCTGTTTCCAGGATATCTCATCAAAGATAAAAAGAATATGTTGCCTATTACGTGGTGATCACCAAATATCTCTATTCAAACGTTTTACAGCAGGCCATATTTATCCAACTTGTGGAAGTCCAATATCCTCAGTTTTTTTCCTGTTCTCACTAATGAACCCGGTTAAGGAGCCAAATACGTGGCTTCAGAGTTAGGTAGACTGCATAAGGCTTCAAAATAAATTGCCTCCTGGAAGGTAGAGGTCCACTCACCAAATGTTTCCCATTTGAGGAGTAGTGCATCAGTTTCGTAGCGATAAATACATAGGACACGATGAGCACCAGCAATGGACCCCAGAACACGATAATCTGAAATAAATACGTATTGGAATTCCCAAATTTGAAAGTTATTCCCTTCTTCTTCCTTTGAATCCGACATTCACTCACCAGATGAGTGATATTGTAGGCATTTTCTGCATACTCGGAAAGAAGTATCGGTCGAAGTGCTTCACTCGGCCAAACATTGAAGTACCTAAAACAGCTGACTTGGACCTAAAGCTGCTACCAGTTTACAACTACCACTTACTAAGAATTGCCGAAAGGTTACCTGTGCAGTTGCCACACATCTGTGCACTGATACCATCCAGTAAAGACTTCGTAGGTCTCAAAAACTACTAGCTGCGGTAGCGCACAAACACCGGCCAACAGCCAGGAAATCGTTAGGACTGCAGTAGTGGGATTCATCTGGAAGAAGAATTAAATGTCCTTGGAGGCTAAGGATATACCACTCTTTTATTTATCCCATTATTTGCCTTTTTGACTTTTGTTATAGTGTATTTACTTTTTCTCTACTATCACTATTTACTTCAAAAAAAATTCCCTGCTGCTTCTTCGCCGCCTGATTATCCCTTGCATTAAGAGCGTACAGCACTGGTATCCGTAAATCCCCTTTTGACGTGAAAGGGATCAACCCGCTGAGTTGCTGATTAACTGAGGAGTACGAGAATTGTATCCTATATTTAGAGCTTCTGAGAATAATCTATTTATCCTCAATCCTAAGCTATTTTTCCCTTCGTGACGCTACTATCCTGCTATAAATCATTTGTCTGCTTACTGGCCTCTAGTACAAATTCGTAACCAGAGAAGGGCACTCCTGGAAAAGATCTCTTGCCGTTCCTGGAATTCCTGGCACCTAATATTTTTTGATGAAGTTGGTTATACTCATGGTATAACGATATTGAGATCTAACGACAAGTTTATTAGACTAGACGGCTCTTAATGAGATTTTCGGATGGTTCCAGGGTTTTGCAATAATGTTTATGAGAATAGACGCGTAAACTACTTACCTTCTTATAACCAGTATGCAACTGGTTAGCATAGAGCACGTTTCGTAGACGATCCACTGCTATGCACACAACGATATTCGACGAGACATAAAGTGCTCCCATCGAGAGGCATTGGTAGAGACGACATGCAAGATCGCCACCGGGCCAGTGGTAGGTAGCCAGCCATATTAATTTTCCCAACGCCATACAGAGCATCAGGATATCGGACACGTTTAGATGTATTTTGAGCAACAAAAAACCGGCCTGAAATAGGATTATTTTGAGAGAAGAACCCCAGTCCGCTTTTTTATCCAGAAAAAAAAACTGAAAGTAGGCGGCTTTCATTGCTGACGGGATTCTAGCTGCGAACCCGCACTTCATGAAGCTTCCGCACCCCGGAAGTTCTCTAGTCCCCAATCAGTGGTTGTAGGAATTCTTCTACACTTTTGTTTACGTATATGTGGGAAAACTTGGAGAAAACAAAGAAGCCGTGAATAACAAGACAGATTATGGAGCATGCTAATCCTCTGCACCGCCATTCGTAGTAAATAAAAGAGTGCGATTTCATAATGGGACGGATAGAAGTAATTGCAATGACTTCCACCACTTTTTGAATCCTGATGACCACCAAAAAGAGCTCGGATCTGAGAACTGCAGAGACTCCGCGAAATTTAGAAAAGAATTTAAATGTTCAACCACTTGCTTCCGCCCTTAGCTAGCATCCTTGAAAACATCTTCACTTTAAATGAATATTCTCTTGAATCCTGGGCGCAAGTCTATTTATACGAGTCTGTTTCTGCACTTAAGTTTTTTTTTTAATTTTTTTATTCCTCCCACACAATCGCCGTCGGCATGTCAATTTGAGTGCACGGCTCTTGTTTTTAGAATTTTGCAACAGCTCAATCAAAAATTGCATTTCTCTGGAAACGTTCCTGGTTACAGCTTAGCGAAGCTCTACTTTTTTGATTCTCACATGGGAAGTGGAGTTATATGGTTTTGCATGAATACGTTCATCTGATGGTCTTTTTATTTTGAAAATTGGGATTCGGAGTTGAAAATCAGTGGCGCAGTGATTTGTGTCTTGTATTTATGCAATTAAAGAACCCTCGGTAATCCTGGAAGAAAGTTTCTCTGTATCCTTGAACAATTTTTCCACGGGTAGGGCAGATTTGAGCAGAAAAGCAAAATACCCTGTATAGTTAGGAATGAATGCGAGCCAGATAATTTGATTAATTTGACCATTCTTTCATGGAGTGACTCAAAAAACTCGAACCACTTGAAAAAAAGAAAGTCATGCAGCTTTTCTCACCTCTCCTCTGAGCTGTCTGTACTACCGTCTCCTTTTTCAACACAAGATTTTTCGACTTCTCCGAAATTGAATGTTTGGATTCAAACAATCCAACAGATTATTTGGCCATTTGTGTAATGTCTGTTTGCTAATTGAGTTATAGATTGTACCAGTTGTCCTTTTGTTAACGCTTTAATTACAAAGTCTAGTCAGAAGCCATAGTTCGCAGGAGCAGACAGGAGTGATTGCCTGTCTGACTAGTAGTACTAAAGTGTCATATACACCTTCCATAAAATGGATTTTGGCTCGCTTGGCTCGGATAGGAAGGGAGAAAGAAAGAAAAGGAAAGGGATGGAAGGTTTATGTTGGATGTAGTCAAATCTGTGTGAAAAAGGCGTTCAGGTTCCGTAGAAATTAATGAATGGAGGATTCTGCAAATTTCTGATCTGCTGTTGCCCTTGTTTCCGCACGAATTCCACATTTTCTTTTTTTTTACTCATAGTAAAACCTTACCTTGACTGAATCCTTCTGAGTACGTTTCAGTTCATGAATAAGCCTTAATAGTATAAATGCATTTAGTGGTATCCCGAGGATAACGAGGATCGCTAAATAAGTCATTTCGATGTAGTCGCTAAGTAGAGGCGAAGGAGGTCCCATGTCCGTGTCGTTCATTATCTGGAACAGGAAATTTAGGAGGAAACCTTCAAATTTCTGTACTTTATGAGAAAAGAGCGAGTACGGAGAAAGCAGCGAGGAGGTGAAAGACTTCAGTGGAGGATTATAAAACTAAAGCGGATGTAATTCTACGGAAAGTACATATTCTACGTATGTAGACTTTCGCGTATAAAACGAATCAACACAATGGTAGCGGGAAAACATTTTAAAAAGTGGGAAACAACAATATTGAAATGTCCTAGCGTGGAAATGCGTTAGGAAACTGTGAAAAGGAAATACGTTAATCCTAGTAAAGTGATATCGCATGTTTCGGCCTTGCAGGAACTGTACATACATATATGTATGCTTTTGATAGCAAGGATGAGATTGGATTCCCACTGCACTTTCATTACGGAATTTTTGTCGCGAAATTCGGAAAACTCAGTTCAGGATGGCCGAAAATTACCGTGCAGCAATGCTTCAGTGCTGAAATCTTGAAGTAAACTACCATAAGTTATGATTTCAAGAACAGCTTTTGGATCATTCACTTATTAATGAATATTGGACACTTGTTGGAAATTTTTCTATCAGTGGAAAGCACTCGGAAGCTAAAAGGCACCTTCACGCGAACCTCGCAGACAAAACTGACATTCTATTTTTGCCACAATTCCAGCACAGCTTCTTGTATCTGAATTCTTACATCTAACATCTCTAAAAAACTCTAACATTTGGATTATTTCCACCAAAAATGAGTCCTGGCAAAGAATTTTATTCTTTTCAGCGTAGGTGCACTGGTGACTTTCTGCCACCCTGTAGAAAATGCAATAGATGAGATACCATTATGAAGCGAAGAGTTACTTGTCTGTAAAAATAAATTCGAGAAATCTGAGCATGCTGTATTTAACAAGGCATCAGCAGACAGGAATAAATAGGCTCCAGCCAAGTTTTTCCAGATGGTTACCCTTCTATTTTCTTTTCTCTCTCGTTCGTTCTTGAATTATTGGGTTGTTCGGAAAGTAATTGGGATTTTTGGGCGTTGCAAAAAAACTTTTATTTTCTCATAATGAAAGAACATTAAGCAATGATATATTTTCTATTTTGTTCGATTACCTTTTGCCATTTTCCTGGTAATTTCATAATTCCTCTCTCATAGAACTTCTGGTCTTTTTCATCAAAAAACTAAGCTGCAGAAGATTTGATATCCTCATCTTCGGTAAAGATTTTCTCATTCAAGTAGTTCTGCAACGATCGGAATAAGTAGTACTCAAATAGCGCAAGATCAGGGCTATATGCTGGATGCAACATCAACTCCCAAACAAGCTCCAGTTATTTCTGCTGAGTCGTCAAAGATGTATGCGGCATAACATTGTCTTGGTGAAACACAACTCCTTCGGGGCTACGAAGGTGTGATATGTTTTGAGGTGCTTCCAAGTAACCGAAATGTCAAATCGGATCTCTACTTTCGACAACTGGTGAAATTGCATCAATCAATCCTTAAAAATCGACCAGAATTGGCGATTTGCAAAGGTATGGTTTTCCACCAAGGCTATGCCGGATCGCATACATCTTTAGCGTCTCGGTAAAAATCATTGGTGCTTGGCTGTTGCATTTACCACATAGCCCTGATCTTGCGCCATCTAACCACCACTTATTTCGATTTTTGCAGAACTATATGAATGGGAAAACCTTTACCGAAGATGAGGACATCAAATCCCATGCAGCCCAGCTTTTCTATTTTTTCTTTGAAAAAGACCAGAAATTCTGCGAGAGAGGAATTATGAAATTACCAGATGTATGACAAAAGGTAGTTGAACAATATAGAAAATATATCATTGCTTAATGTTCTTTCATTATGAGAAAATAAAAGATTTTTTGCAACGCCCAAAAATCCCAATTACTTTCCGAACAACCCAATATTTCCTAACCATAATCCCTGCTTCACGTCAGTGAGCTGCATTCTCATGTAAAAAATGCACATTGATCCACTATCAGTGGTAGTACGTGAATCATCATATTAAAAAAGGCAGCCACGTATTAGTTTACCTATACGTTACCTCTTTTCTACACTTCCTAAATGATATTTTCAAAGGGTGAACGTTGGTGTTGCAGCATATTTCAAAGCGGTACGTGAAAAATAATAGAACACTAGAATAATAGTTGCATTCCGCTAAGCACTCTAGCGTTCGTTGATCCGGAAAAATTTGCAGTTTTTGCTGAAAAGTTTTGCAAGAATACAGAGAGATGATTTGAGAGAAGCTTCAAGAGAACCTGACATTTCTGGCCGCCCCAAACATCACTGATAAATGACGATTACAAGATTTGAACATACGTTTATATCACTGGATTACATAAAAACGCTGAGCCGGTCTCCCGACTCTGCAGGAGTGTGCATCTGAATCATTCCTCATTAGCAACTAATTTCAAGCCATTGCATGGGACGGAGCAAGGAGTTGTGACGTCAATTAAAAGCGAATGCAGGAAAAGCGGAGCCCACAGGGCATTTCTGACCGTTCTCTGCATATCTTGTTAGGACAGACACATCTGCAGCCTTTCCAGACGGAATTCGCAACGGAAAAAACCAGAAAACATGGGACATTTGGATTTCATTGCATGTTTTCGCCCTTTTTGTCAAGGAATTTCGAACCACCAGCTGGCTAATGAGGACTCCGATTGTTTTTGTGATGTTGTCTGGGAACAACATGAAAAAGTTTCATGCAGGATTTTGTTAAGTAAAAGTTGTTATCGAAAGCCTCGAAAACTACAAAGTTTGCTGTGGATTTCGCAACAGTATTCTGGCGAAAGAATAGTAGTGTCAAGGTGTGACTTTAACAACATAGAAAGCTGTTGATTTGATGAAAAGCGCATGAAGAGGTGAAGGGAATTCCTGGAAACCTCACCTCAATTATCGTACCATCAGCTGCACTTAATTTCAGCGGAAATTGTTTTTCGCACTACCATGAAATCGGTGCAATGAGAACTGCAATTCTAAATTGAGAATTGTCCTGATTCTCGCGAAAATCGTGGGGATCAACAAGGGACGTATGGATGGGAGGACAACATAAATCGAGTGATCGAGGATGGAGTCCTGGAACTATGAACCCGAGCATATGCGGCTGCTGCGAGCTTCGAGCAGTTTGAAGTACTAAGCGTTGGTCTTCTCGCCGAATTAAAGTCGCAGGGCTTCTCTCCTAATGTGAACTCCTAGTTACCAGGATATTCACGTCCAGGATTACTGGTGCACGTCAGTGACCGAGAAAGTCGTACACGCCGCATATTCTTGATATTGATGAGATCCACACTTTGCGAATGCTAGGAGGGTGTTTCTGGGAAAGCTCGGTGCTCGAATAAGAACGACTTAATGTGCGGCAAGAACACGTCTGCGCTCGTGGACTACGGATTAGATATCAGAAACTGGGCGTGACCGTCGTCGTCAACGCTTGTTTACAAACAGATTTCATGAGGAGACGAATAATCGTGAAATACTCTTCATTACCGTTTGTCTCCCATCCTACCGGAAGCGGATTGAAGAGGTTTATCGAGGTCATCAGCAGAAGAACTGGAATTTTTCTGGGAATGAAATAAGTACAATGAATAAGTAGAATGTGTAGGTCGTTGTCCTTTGTGTTTGCTCACTTAAGCGTCACACGGTGCTGCCATAAATTCCCTGGACAGCACATAATTTTCTTCGTCATTTCGGGAATGCCCCATTTTCGGCGGTGCTTCACACAGACTCCGAGCTATGAGAGTCCATGGAAACTGCAGATGTCCCCGGATTGAATGGAGTTGTAATGAGCGTAACGAGGCTAGTCTACTCTCTATCGCAAAGAACTCCCTATCGAATTCGAACTTTTCTAGCGGCAGCAGGCAACACGAAGTCTTGGACAAAGGGTAAAGGCCAACCCGAAAACGACAAAGAAAGGCCGTGGAATAATGACATGTACATTTCGAAGTTCTTCTGAATCGCTAGCAACGACCACAACCGTTGTTTGTAGTAGAAAATCGCCAGATTAAGGATTTGCGATGCTCAATATTTTTTGAGGTTTTGCATATGTTTATGGTTTTATTTCGGCTGCTTTTGACGCTTAATAAATAAGATATATAAATTTAATAAACGAAATTAACATCAAATAAAACCATCAACACAGAGCCTTAGAAAACCAAGAAAAGTAAACTACAATGAGGCTCAGAGACAGAAGCATGCTAGATTTGCAATGCTACCAAGTCTGGATAAATAGGTCTAGGCATACGGTTTATTTACTTACTTATTTATCTGTCTAGCTACTTGTCCATCTTTTTATTTACCCACTATCTTATCTACTTCAATACGTGCTTATTATATATTGTATGCATGATGTGCACTTAAAATTGAACGGACTAAATTAAACTGTCCAAATTTTATTTTTCTTTATTCTAAGTTCTAATTTTGGGTCCTTCGGGTCAAATAAATACAATATGCACGCAAAACTCCCGAACTGATTCCAGTGGAAGGATCCTTGGAGCTATTGACAAGTAGTGGTGAATTTCAATTATCCCATTAAAAAAAGCTTAGATTGAAAGAGGAAAGGCAGACTCAGGGTTGGGTATCACTAACAAGTGAAGTATGAAATCAACACACATGGATTGTATGTATGCATTCAGGCGAATAATTCGGCAAGATAGAATGCTGTTGAAATTTCTGAACCCGCCTCAAAATAGTAAATTCTCGAAAGTAATATAAATCGAATTTCTGAATTACAACGCCAAGACCAGCTATGATTACATACGTATTTGGGCATCCAGGAAAAGGAAGAGGATGGCCAGCAAGTTTTCTTATTCCTCTGCTAAGGCACCTGTGACGGAATTAGTAATTTCGCTTCTAAAAAAAGCTTTTTTATTTTCTAGACATTTCCGGCGAGCGAGTTCCTCACGCGATTATAAACATATTTAATTCCCTCTCGCAGCCTTCTTTTCGCGGCTTACAAGGACGAGCTTTTAGGTAATATCAGTCCTAACTCGAAAAACTCGTCCTCCTTGGATTTGCGAGTTTTCCAGGGAATATCCAGCAATCCCGCCAGTGACAGACGGCTGACATCAGTCAAATCCTGCACCAATCTCTACAAGTCCGCTCAGTACATGTATGACGAATATGACAAATCCTTCAACTTACAAGAGTCCATAAAAACTTGTCTGACAACTTTGTGGTATATGGCTTCAGCTAGGCCCAACGTCCAGGCATTCTGAGTTGAATTGGCTTAATTTAGCTGCGTGGGAAGTCCTAGACATTGGTCATTAGTGGAAATATTGGTCATGGTGTGCCCTCTAATGCTGAATAATTTCGCACGAATTACCACTGTACCTCGCCCTACTCACAAGTGCAAATTGCAACTAATGAGATCTTACTCGTCTATGTTAATCATGTATTGTCGCTTGTCCTTGCAGCCCCCTTGATGCGAAACTCTCCATTTGGGTACGCGACGCATGTGAGTGACAGATGTCTTGCGCTCTTTCATTTCGCGCAAGTCATGGTACCTGAACGCTCATTTACGTTGCCAATGGCGACGGCTTTTTTTGATGATTACAGAAAAACTGAGCACAATAAAAAAGCGGAAAAAGGGAAACAACACCTCGAATGAATGCTCCATTGCTTTTTCGCCGTCCTATGAAAGATTTGAGACTCCTATAGTCTGTTTTATTGAGGAAGATAGTTGGAGAAGCTCCAGAGAAAAGGAGACTGAGAAAGTGCACATCAATTGAAGAGGTTGGCGAGAAAAGCCGACAATGCGCACGATTTCTTGACTGTCATTGGTTTTGAAGCAGACTATAGAGCTAAGAAATCATCCTACTTCCTGGAATCCCTGATATTGTTTAGATAACATTTCGAATCATCTACCAAAGTGTACAGGGGATGAAAAGTGCGAATTGCTATATTAGAGCGAAAAGCATCGTAATCCTCTGGAATTTTCCAGCAGATTTGTCTCAAACACGTGAATTTGTTCTTGACGACAAGGCCTAGGAGAGAGGTTTACTAAATGAAGAGAGATTTTGTCGGAATTAGGCAGGGTACAGCGCCGAAACTGCCTTTTTCTTCGTAAAATGAGAGTTGTCCAGGGCTTAGTGTCATAATTTATTAGCTGCGTTCCGAGCTATTTTGAACTTAGCAAGCAGTCGCTGCGTGGTGTAAGGTTTTTCATAAAGGAGATGAGTGAGATTAAGTCCTTGGGCGTTGTAGATTTTGAACGCATTGAATAAAGGATAGCTGTACTTCTTACGAATACAAAAAAAGCGTTTTCCAGAATAAAACGTCTTCTGAGGAAAAGGAATCATCAATAGAGCTCTTTTTGAAAAGTACACCTCTTGAATGGCAATACAAGGTGACGCAAGCGCATTCATACTCCTTTGCATTAAGGGCGATTAATTTCTGGATAGTTTCTGGACATGCCACAGAGAAGTGCACTCGTATAAAGGAGCAGATGACGTGAGCGAAAACAACTATTATGGGTTTTACAGCTTCCGGAATAGGCGGCGCCTATAAAAAGCTCAGGACATTGGACGATTTCTTGAACTTCGCGCTTTGCCGCTTCGTAGTCCAGAAATGTATCGGATTCATGCAATTTGAAAGTTCACTTGCAGTACAATCGCATTAGCGTAATAGATTGCAGAAAATAGAGTGAAAGCTGGCAAAGTACTGGATAATGTAATAGACTTGTGTGCAAAGTGGAACAGAGAGGATTTGGCTCAAAATATAGCTGGTGAACCTTCTGGATCCTTCTGAACCCAAGTACTAGATAGGTCCTCGGAAAATGGATTTCGAAGTGCATTGTATGTAGAGGAGCCGTTCGGAAGCAACATGGTTGGGGGTAAAATGTGAGAACAAGCTTGGATAATCCTGTTATTGAGCGATTGTGTGGAACAATATGTATTTTGTAGCTTCCGAAGGAATGTAGTCGAGAACAGCCAAAATAGAGGCGCATTAAGCTTCAAGTGAGACGACAAAACATACTAACATTGCACATGTGACTGAAGCATCACACATAAAACACCTAATTAATCAAATTTGTTGAGAATAAATGGGAAGAATCGAGAATAAATGACGTAGACTTCTCGCAAATGTTTTTCCGTCCTAGCCTTTGTCTGTGTATTCGATTGAAATTGGATTAAAAATGCTGAAGAAACAGCATTACAGCATTACTACCTGCGAATGCTGCTGTTTTTGCATGTAGTAAAGCCAGACAGTCAATATAAACTCCAGAAAAAATCCATAACGTACGCTAGAAGTAAACTACTGCATTTGTGTAAGTGTTATTTTCTTCCTTGGGAAGAGCTCACCCATACCAATCTAGGCGCCATCCCTGGTGGCATGTTGCTGTTACCGTTCTGCTGTTGTGTTCTGGATGTGCCCATTCAGAAGAATTCATTATATTGAAAGCCATTTTGAATCGGCAATACGATCACGTGATGGCTCGCGTCCTTTAAATTGCAGCACCAGGGCGAAAGGTCGACAAAAAACGTTGAAATGTATTCATAGAGTTGAGCTGGCAGCAGGTATGGTAATTAACTCTAACATCCTAAACTCTGATTCCAGCCGAACAGCCAGTGTTTTATGCATATTTTACAGTTTTTCTAGAAGTTATACTCCAACAATCGAAGCAAATACCGAGAACACAGGCAAATAATCAGGGGCGTGGTCTACCCCAGCAACAGTTTCTTGCATTTCTGTGATTCGTTGATTCCGCATGCGAGAGCACGTGGATAGAGGAGAGTGCAGGCTATGATAGAAAAGAGACTTCCATTGTTGTGTCGTGGACACGCCACGGCTTTCTAGGATTTCGTTACAGCTCAGTATCCAAAAAACTGTAGCTCATGAGTTTGGGCTTTGCAGATTTTATTGCTAGTAGAAAGATAATCCTGGAAGAAAACAAAAGCTTGTCCTGATCCTTCTTTCAACTAGAGGACAACCAATTTTCCATGCACACAACTCTATGGTGCTATAAAAGGAATGGGATCTTCCTACATAGTGAGCATTGTGAGTCGCACTTTTTGATATGCGCATTTTCCGGAGGACTCTTCCGGATGGCTCATAGAACACGAGAATCTTGTGATGAATTTGGAAAAACTGCAGCAGTATAAGCTTTCCAGTGATTTCTTCAATGGTAAGGTAGTTTTAGTGCATAGTTTCCACGTACATGCTTTAAAATGGTGCAAAGGAGATTTTTCTTCTTTTCTTTGCATTTGTTTCTGGCATCTACTTCTCTTTTGCTATGAACCGTAGTTTTTTTGCACGAAACCAACTTTTTCATGCAAAACACGGACTTAGATTGCTTCGTGACAGAAAACTCCAGGCCAGGGACGGCGGCTACTCTTTGTCTGAGCTCATTTTTCCAAAGTATTACCTTAGGAATCTAACTTGTCCTAGTGCTCATGCTACAGCGACGTCTAATCCAAGAGGAACAGATTTCTCTGGCCGCTTTTTGATTCGCCATGGCTTTTACATAATTAGCTTCATCTCGTCTTGCCCGCCGGCAAAATCATTTGGATGCGCATATTTTCTTTACAGAAACTTTATTTCCCATGAAGAACGCGGATGGCTAGCTTGCAGGAAGAATGGACGTCCTCTTGGGGAAGTGAAGAGACTCACATCCTTTTTTCTTCTTCCTTTCATTCTCGTGCAATGGCCTTTCTT
>KN727830.1:6420-19342 GCA_000816745.1 Ancylostoma duodenale | reverse complement strand
ACTCAACCTGAATGTGGTGAAACCTTTACCTTCTACGATCCTTCATAGTTTGGGCAACCCTTGCCCCGTAATACACACTGCCAAAGTCTACCGGTACGAAATGCGGGACGGTACAGTTACCCTGCAGGTGCTTGCTCATTTTTCTTTTCATTATATCCAATGAATCATTCACAGCACTCGAAAATGGGGTTATACCTACCAAATCCAGGCCATCACCTCCTCAAGCCATTCTCACTAGAGCGAATAGGCAAATGTTAAGCACATTAAGCGTGTCTGGCGCCGCGCCAAATTGTTGTTGACATACATCCTAAACATATCACGTACGTCCCATCGTTCATTAGCACTAATACCACTAACGAAATGGGACAATCTCAGCCCGGTTCCTTCCCGTAGAGACATCAACGCTGGCCCTGCCCTCAAATACACGAATAAAAACAAGTTAAGAAGACTTCATCAAAATGTAACAACATAGAGTAACATCTTATAGATCACGGAGTATTTGAATTAACATCGATACAGCGAGGATTGCTCACATAGGGTGAAAGCATCTTGTGGAAATGTTCACAACTCGCACGGGTTGTCAGTCATTGCCATCAACGCGACAACTCGTCCGAATCGTAACCACTAATGCAACAAACAACACAGGGAACAGATTTCGATGCAGTATGAATGCACTCGATTGGTAAGTTACATTAGGCCTTAACAAGTATGCAGCGAGTACGACACATAAAATGGATGGTTTGGCGGAGTTTCTGGAGAATTCCATCGAAAATAGGAAGTTTGGCCTGGACTCTTCTTCGAGAACCTTTACACCCGTCCATTTTATACGCATATTCAAAATCTATCAGTGTTTTGTACTAATTCCACAACGTATCCATTATCGACTGAAGCTTGACAGGAAGGTGAGCATCTGTTGTTGGTCCGATTGCGAGATTCCCGTTCGGCCAGACGACTTCATCTGAAACACAGATGCTGGTCGGGATCTGGGATATTGCGCAAGGTCACCGTGCCACTAAGGAACGACCTCATCCTCAGTACGCAAACATTACCTAGCTATCGGGTTAATATCACCTACATGACTGTATTTGCCAAAGCATGGGGAGAAAAGAGAGGTGTCCTCAGAAATCTCAGATTCCCCCAGGAAGGTAAAGTTTTTAGGTTCCAGAAGAGCGTTATATTTTGAAATTTGTGCATAAATACAACGATAGAAAATAGCTGGCACCAAAAAATTTATAAAAAATTGAATTTGAAGAGAAAGAAGCTTCTGCTCGAATTTCACGCTATCTCTAATAAATGTGCAGTACAAACACAGCCCGAACGGTGTAATGCACCGAGTAGAGACACTGGCAGCATCTCCTCCCGGCTGCTGCCATCCTGCCCTCAATTGCTGCTAAAGGTGCAAAAGCTTGAGCAGCAACTGAGGGGAGGATGGTAGCAACTGGGAGCAGCTGCTGCTATGGTTTCTACTCCACGCATTACGCCTTTCGGGCTGCGTTTGTGCTGCACGGATATCAGAAAGGGTGGATCTTCCCTCCAAAGACGCCATACATGATTGAGATTACCCAAGTTAAACTTGTTAACACCACGCAAACTTACCCAACTTTAGCACAGCCGTCAACATGTTTACCTTGGTTAGTCTCACATATGCAACCAGGCCCAGCGAAAGAGTAACTTTAGAAGACCTCATGACTGATTTTTACATACTGGATACAACCCCAATACAATCAGCAGCTCCTTCACGGTCGGTCTAGATCACATTTGAAATTCTAGGATGTCACAAGAAAATCATTGAGGCACAAGAACGGTTCTGCCTTCAAAACTCCTTTCTGTGTGTATAAATTAGCTTATTTTTGAGCTAGGCTTGAAATATCGCTTCATTAACACTCTCGTCACGCATTGAGGAGCATCAACAAGAAACCCTTTATTCTATTCATTAGCGAATTCTGTTTCAGTGAATGTTCTGGGTTTTAATGAGTTTTTAAACCAGTAGCTGGAACTGCAAAGCTCGGAAACTGCAGTGAATAACACCGGAAATCAAGAACAGAAGTGTCATATCCCGTACTACTGTTACTTCCTTTAACGTAGAAATAAGCATGTGAAAGATGCGTGAATCCCAGTCGGAAAAAAGCACACTATTGTTCTATTTTTACTCGATAGCCATTAAAGTATATGTCGTGTAAAGGAAGCACTCTGTGCGGATTAGCTACGCACAAGCCGCTGTTGCCAGATGTCCTCTCAAAGTATTTACTATAACAAAGCCTTCCGACCAGAAGGGTATGCTTGCGGTAATCCGATACGCACAACATCAAATGATGTGGGGGTGGCAGCGCATTCCAAATTCGGGAACTTTGGACGAGGTCGCTCGAAAAACTTTGGACGAGGTCGGGTGCAAAGTTTGAATGCGGAAGCAAAAAAAAAAGAATCAGCACGGACCGGATCAAAAATTATCCTGAACATTTCTACAATTACCTTCAATACCAGTTGCAATGACACTATGAATAAGTCGTTAAATCTATCCCTCCTCTCCATAGCTCCAATTTTTTTAGCAACCCCGCAACCTGTTGCAGCTGGTATGCTTCGAATGGAATAAAAGTCGAACAATTTTGTTAGTTTAACTAACAATTTTGCGAACGATCTAAGCATCCAGATATTCGAGAATGAGCGAGCCATAAAGCTCTTCCTCTCTCTCTCATACAGCATTACACTGGTCTCTAATGTTGGAACATTCGAATTTTCCATTAATTCGAAATATTCGATATTCGAAAGCAAAAATATTCGATTTCGAATGAATAGAAAACCCGAGGTTTCCAACATTGGAAACCAATACAGTGCTGTATGAAAAAGGACAAGAGCTTTATGGCTTCCTCATTCTCGAATATCTGGATGTTCGAAATGTTTCCTAATTTTTTAATTGAAGTAACAAAGTTAATCGGTTTTCATCCTGGCACACGTATAGAAGCTGGCCTAAAACTCATTATTTTCCTCGACGCTGTGTCGCAATGAAGAAGCATTTTCATTCTACTCTTACTTACGGTTCATGAAGAATCTATGCAGTGTGAAAAATCAATATTGAAACCATACAACTATAAACAAAACATTTTTGAAAGCACAATACGTTAATATGTAGTGTTTAAGGCAGTTTAAACCAGCTGTGGCATGGTCAGTCATCACATTTCCCGGGAACAAATGGCAATTCTCACAAATTTCTGGAGTGACGCAGCCTCACAGGAAGAAAACGGTGATGCAATCACTCTCCAACACCACTGAGGACCATAAATTATGTCACCACCTAATAACCCGTGATCAAAGCGCAGGGAACAGCTCAAACGAGACCGCACCCATGTACAGTGATTATTTTCGCAACATCAAACAACCGCTGTACGGGACATCAAGGGTGGCGCCGACACAGGCGGTGTACGGGAAATAGAATGGTACATTCCGGTCAAATGAACCTCTCTCGCCGATCCACCGCTCCATTCTGGATGGGGCATTCGGATCGAAAGCGCGAGAGCCGCGTTCACGACCTCTTGTTCCAGGAGAAGGATAATCCTCGGGTGATCTCCGGCGACTGTCAATCAGTCCGCCACTTATCCGCCGCTACAAATGATTATGTCGTGCACTCGATCGCACATAGCGCAAGTGTGTCAATCACAACAACGGAACCACACTAATATGTTGACATCGCAAGCAATTTGGTCGGCACACGTGCTGGGAAAACGATGGCGAGCGGAGATCTTATAGGTTTCCGTCACTTCATTCAAAGATCGGCGCAATGCAAAAAGGTGTCAAGTGATCCCGAAACGTTAAGGAGTTCAAATAGTAGGAATTCCCCAAAGATCAAGTGGTTCAACAACATCCACCAGAATAATGAGTTCGAAAGAACAGACTCCCACATATTGTGCACACAAAAACTACGGAGGAGTCAAGAAAGGAGTAAAATCCGTAAGATAAGAAATTTGGATGCGGTGACTGCAGAAGCAAGCCACCAAAAATGAGTACCACAACTGACCCGAGCCCAAAACCACTAGCACCATTTAGCGCCCTCAGCTGCAGGATACTGTAAGATACCGTATCAAGTGCAATTTCTTACTACTTGGAGAATGCAATTTCCACAGAAAAAGTCTTGCAAAAAGGCCGAACTCTCCTAAAAACCAAGAGCCGGAACGTCTAGTCTCCACCATACCTTTAAGCCATCAATTACAGATAAGGGAAAGCCTATAATTAGCGCGACTAAGGCTGCCACCAGGACAGGTGCACTAAAATGCCCTCCACAATATTTACCGAACTCCTTCCATGCGCATTTGCACAAAGGGATTTGTGAAGTTCTTTTTTTTCATTTTCAATTTAAAAACACATATTCACACCCAAACTCCATTAAATGGGGATAGGTCAAGATAATCGAGCCTGAATTAAAGGGATACAAATTAAATAGGAAGAGAGGAGGAGAAATGTCACAAAATGTACCCAAAATATACTGATCAAAGGCACACTGGAAAAAACCGATTGAGAGAAAGGTATTTCTTAACCAACAAGTAAAGAAGTCATCTAAATCATAGCCTTACCCATATCCCCTTTCCAACGTCAAAAAGGTAATTCTGCTGGAGGTTGTTATTAATAGACTATATTTTATTAGAGGTGAGGTTTATCGTAGGTAATTCACAACAGGTGATTTATCAGCTCAAATAAAACAACTACATTTTTCTGTGGATCTCTTTGTCTCTTATTGAATGCCGGAACATCTAATAAAGCGAACAACACTGCTCCAAAACTTATCCTCAGCAACCCAAAAGAACAAAGATCAGATTAAAGCCGATCTCCTCGACAAATTGGCTCATCACACACCGCGAGGTGATCTTCAGTTAGCAATTCATCCCATTTCCGGCGAACGTGGCCTCAAGCCTCCCCTGAGACCGCAGCCCGCTAATGAATTATGCAACCAGCATCAGCTCACTTGCGGTCTTCCGATAACCGCACTCTGTAAAAGCCACAGCAAGATGACATTCCACCAGACCCAATTCGTCCACAAGGGAAAAGAGGTGAATTACCACAGAAAGGAGCTATACTGGTTCCAATACACTCGCAGACTCAATTAGCCAAACTATTCCATATAACATCCGGCGGAAACTTTCTCGACACGTCTCAGCAAATATAAGCTATCGCAAATCACATATGCCATAGTCAACCATAAATTATGAAGCGACGCAGCGAGAGAAGATTGCAGGCAAAACATGGTAGCACCATACCAGGATTCGCCAGTGAGGGAGGAAAATTGGGCAGTAAGAAAAAAAAAGAAAAGTAAAAACAATGGAACGGTTCCAGTTCGTCTACATGTCGCCAATTCGATTAGATCTGCGAAGAAGGCTTCGTTCAAAATTCCTGAAGCATACCAATGGGGTTAGACTTGCTACTGCAATCTGATTTCTTTCATTACGCGATCCAAAAAAATATGACAAAACTATCGAAAAACCTGAGTAACCGCAAGGATCAGGACCTGCCATAATTATACTCCCATTATTATTACAAGTAGACATACTACCATACTTGTACGCAATGGGTCGCAATGAAACACCTCATACTTCTCCAGTAAAGGACAAGGATTCCACCCCAATCTAGCCAGATGACGTCTACGATGATATAGCCCAGTGCAGAGAATTACGACTCCTATGTCCTGAATGAAGGGTAATTCCGAAAGTTTACTACACAGACTTGAAATACCGTGACGTCACTAGACAAAAGAACCCAATTATTCCAAATGTGGAAGAAAATGGACCAGAAAATACAATCTATGAACTCTAAAAGATCCTCAAACAAGTGGTCACACCGTCAAAATTTTGAAAAGAGAGAAATTCCATCGCAACCCTTTCACAACTTTCTTTCTTTCTTTCGAGACGCTTAGGCCACAATACTTTCAACTGCTATTGAATGTCTGTTGACTTCAAAAATTGCGCAAAGTCACTGTTTGAGCGTCATAAAAATGCAAGTGATAGGCCTAAATTTTAGTGAACATCTCTCCTTTGAATCTTTGATCTTCTGCGAAGTAAATAGAGCGATCAGCGATCTCAGTGCACCACGTGCGTTTGTTTATTTTCAAGGTTTCCGTCCAAACAACGCACTTTTAGAGTCTTCAGCGATCTCCAGCCCAATTTCAAGTCGCTATGGGTCAAACCAAAAGTCCATAACTACAAAGAAAGAAAAAACTACAGTACTCGATCTCGACTTCTATTTCGCTATATGGCTGGCTCGCATAAGGCGAACGCATCTGTTGAAGTGAAGGGGAAGTCGTCATAAATCTGGTGCCGCGACTACAAAGCGAGCGATAACATCGCTCTATCGACCATATTGTGACGGAATACCAGACGAGTACGATTGCGGGAGACCACAGGGGATCGGTGCCATTCCTTTTTTACTTTTGCAAATATCATTTTCATATGCGATTTCTCAGAAAGGCACATGAATAATTCAACAAAGAAGTTCTAATTGACATCTCACTATTCTTGAGAACAATCGCGCGTTTCTCTATGAAAAGGGTAAACGAAGAGCGAGTGAAGACAAAGACAGCTCATATTCGTACTTCCGGTCTCATAATAGACAGCATTTCCAGCACCATTCGGCTATATTTGCCCCAAAAATACCAAAAAAAAAAGAGCTGAAACCGCATTTGAGCGGAAGTCTGATGCACTTATTCGAAAAATCGTAATCATTTTGTATGTTAATACCACGGAGCCAATTTTGTAGGGTTATAGCCGGCATGGTATCGAACAAAGACTTCTAGGACGTTCCAAATGGCAGCTATTCGTTAAGCTAATCACGATTAACAGGATTAATTCGCATTAAACTGTGATTTTCTTGCCGAAATAGGCATCTCCCTTCAATTTCTCACATTAGCCCAAGATTGTCCCTATACTAGCGTAGTTACGGTACAGAACAGATGTAGTCCTTACGCGCAATCGGCGGAAAATTTTCGAGCGCGCCAAGCATGCGGTGCGTGCGCGGCGCGGCCCTCTTCTGGGGCCGTCCGGTCGATATCGATCAGCCACAGGCCTCACACCTTCAAATAAACTTCAAGTAAAGAAAAAAAATGAAAGAAAAACACACATATGGGCTAAAAATGTAGCGAACGAAGGGGACCGCTGCAGCAGGAGGGCCGCGCCGCGAACGCACCGCATGCCGGGGGCGCTCGAAAATTTCCCGCCGATTGCGCGTAGGGACTTTACAGCATTTGCGCTCATCGCATAAAATACACCCTAAACCCTCCCTCCCCTGTACAACGATTCAAAATATTGCGTGAGGTACATACGTCCTAACTCTACAAGATGGCTTCAACGTAGAAAATGAGAACGATTTCTGTGACAGATGCTTTGTTTATGCTTTCTCTAATAAATGGGCTATGAATGCTGTATACTATGAACGAGGTCATTATTTCAGGAGCTAGTATAAAGGAATGAGCAATGATGTGCTGAAAATGGGAAATTCGAGTACAAACAATGAATACCTGATGTAAAACAGAGGCAAATGCAGTTTTGTGTTCAGCAGAGAGGGCATTAATGATAACATGCCGATGGTTGAACATCCGTTGAAAAAGTGGAGGTACTTGTGGACCCTAAAAATGAAGTAAGAAACATGCTGACCTGGTAAGCAAAATGAAACTAAAACAAGGTCAAAAACTTCGTTTTCTGCGACTACACTGGCAGAATCAATGCAACCTCGGATGCAACCTTTACTTAGAAACTTGTATGTTAATACCATGGAATTTTTAGAAATTAAAATATTTGACAAACACATAAGCTAGAGATCCTCACCTTCATCCTTTCTGTCTTTCTCCTATTCCTTCGCCGCTTTCGTGCGTCCCCGTCATCTTCACTTTCAGAGCTTGAGGAACTACTAGAATTCGAGGAACTTGATGCTCTTCGCCGCATTTTCCTCTTCTCTTTCTCTTCTCTTCGCTCCTCCTCCGAGTCAATCTCACCCTCGTCCAACTAAATTAGGATACGGTTGCATGACTCACGAAGCGTTGAAATAAAGAGAAGTTAGAACAAAATTCGAAGAAAAAAAGAAAATCAGGCTAAATGAAGCGAAAGTCTCCAGCAAGTTAGAGCTAAAATGATCGGAGAAATTCGACTTCATTGCGACACCTTTTGCAGTAACTTTCAGCAGCAGGAAAATTAGAAGTTTTTAAATTAGATGTAAAAACTACTACGGTTCGAAAACGCATATACCTGGAAAAGGTACATCGTCAAAGAATAAGAATAAGCTATACTGCCAGTGGAAGTAATTGGTTGTAAAATGGCAATTCTGCTGAGCAACGAGAAAAAAACCATCCCATTCAAAGCGGGCGACAACAAGCACCTCATAAACAGGTAATGAAAACATTAGTCGAGAACAAGGTGAACGAATTAATCAAAGCCGTGAAGAAAAAAAAAAGCAAACAAACCTCTTTTGGTGGCTTTGGAGGCTTCTCCGGAGACGCGTTCTCTTTCTTATCCTTTCCGTTCTCAGCCTCTTTGGGAGCTTTATCCGCTTTCTCTGACTCCGCTTTCTCCTGGTCAAGCGCCTCCAGCTCTTCTCGAGCCTGAAACAAAATAAAACCATAGTTTTACCTTCGGTAATCACCAAAAAGTGAACTAGAAGACACTTGCAACGCTGAAACACTGGAAAAAGCAAGTGAAAGTTGATCTTACTTGCTGCATTATCCGCATCTTCTTCGCGCCCATCCTCTTTTCCTTCCACTCTTTTTGACTTTGCCTGAAAAGATCATTTTACACACGCCAGAAAAGCTAGAATGGAAACCTCGTCAATTTGAGAGCCTTACAAATTCACGAATGGAATAAGACAAATGGTCCAGGAGCGAGTAAAAACTATGTAGAAATCTAATATATATGAGAATTTTGCTAGATATGATCAATGGGATAAACTAACAAAATGAAAAAAAAAGGAAGAAACTGTCAACATATGACTGGGAGACTCACTTGTACTTCTTGAAGTCATGCATCTCACGCGGCTTCTTGGCTGGAGGTTCTTCTTGACCCATATTGGCACAAACAATATCTGGTTGATTCGTTTTAGTCAACCTAAAACCAACGAATATCTTAATTGAAGAGAAACAATAGGTTCATATCGAACGATCTCAGAGTGCAAGCACAAAAAAACATCGCAACTCTTACTTTGCCCACGATTCAAAGCTAAGAGCTTCTCCTCCGAGCATGATATTGCCTTCTTCATCCTCCTCAACTTCTAGTTCACCTTCTTCTGTGACCATCCTAGAAACAGATAATTTGCACCAACATGAGCAGCTAAAGATTACACTCTCTTCTGAAAAAAATAAAATGAACTAACTTGCTCCTTTGAGCCTCCAGAAATGCCCCAACACCCATCATTACACGGCCAGCACGAGATTGTGCAGAATTCTTCCTGAAAAAAAAAACCACTCACTGAATGCTCCTTCACGATTTTCAGTTGCTTTTCCTTCCATGCTTCATCTTCATGTTGTTTGAAATGAATTTCCGCTATTCGCGCAAAAGCAAGCTGAAGTGAGCCGCTGCATTCAACACAGGTGTAGTCGTTATAATACAAAGAGAATTAACCTAACTAATCGTACTATTAGGTTGTCAAATAAATTCTGGATTTTTTTTCACTTAAGTATATACAACTCAGTCCCTCATGATAGGCCAAATGCTTACAGGCACTCAAGGCCGTTTTTCTCGCCCTACAGAAATATGCTGCTCGAGACGTCGGAGAGTAAGATACAGTTGGCAATACCAGCTGAGGTTAGCTAAGCTCACTCTCAGACGTAGGAAATTAAAGCGATTCGGCGGAGATTCACAATAAATAACGGGACTTACCTGTAATGACCGAGTCATCCCGTCTAAATTTTATCCATGTCTCGCGTCCCCATCCCTCCCCTCTCGTAAAACCCTTCAATTTGAAAAAAAAAACCCACATCGCGGAACTATTACACCTGTTTTTACAGGTGGAACTTAGTACAAGAGTAATATAAAGATTGATTATGTTAGAAACTACACAGCTTCTGCACAAAGAGATGTGCGATCAATCCAGAAGCATCAATGAGCAGGATTACGAATGATTTAACTGATTCCAGAAATAGGAGAATGAAGAAAGCCTGAAGTGACCATTTTGTGCGGACTACAGTATCTTCGAAGAATAATGAAATCACTCACAATCTTATAAGATATAACATGTAGGTATGACAAAACGAATGAAATGCACTAAATGACGATAAAGTTGACTGAATGATTGAGAATTGACATGATCATGGTGATTGAAATGAGCGATTTCGGCCCTTTGAAGTGATTCTAACATAAAACTTTCAACCTAATGGGAAGTATGGGGTCTGCTGCTAAAATCTTCTGGTTTCAGGGAAAGGCAAAAGTCTCACCTACTCTTACATTGAACCGTTAAAGGAAAACTTCTTAGAAAAAAGATTGCACTCTCACCCTCTGAACTTCCTTTTACTAGGTGCTACCGGAACATAGTCTGCAGCTTTCATTTGAACCAACGTCGGACGATCAACAAAGGTGTCATTCCTGACTTCTTGCTTCCATCCCCTGAAAAACGAAACTATGCGAGGAAGGTCCTACAACGCTGTGCATGCGCATGCTCGTAAATTTCTGTATAACTCAAGCCAACTCATATGGACCAATACAAAAACCTCTCACTTTATCAAATCCTGCAAATGTTCTCTCATCCAAGCCGACTGCGCTTCGGTGAGATGCCGTTGGAGCGTATGCAGCATAGCTGGCCGTAGAACACTATCCGGTAAACCACCGACTTGAGCTGATACCGCATCACACATCGCGTACAACTCCATGACATCAGTGATTTCAGCCCAATTCACTCGTTGATCAGTGACATGCTAGAGAAAAATACATTGAAACCTAACATTCCTCCAATAAAAAAATGATATATTAACCTTGATGAACATATCCGTGACGTCATCCTCGTCCAAAACAGGGGCTAGCTTCACTTCAGCCGGTGAGGCTGCAAGAGTGGGCTGAGATACTGAAGGAGTGGCCGGCTTGACTGGAGGTGGTTCCACGGCTGGAGGTACGAATGGGACAGGCTTCTGCTCCTCGGCAACAAAAGCAGCATAGTCGGCAGGCGTCAATATTCTGTATTGTATAGCATGTGTTCTAGTTCTGATTGGACGGAAGAAGATAAAAAGAACTGGAAACACAACAGAGGTAAAGTAGAGACGAATCAAACATCAATTTACTTGCTTCAGCTTTCGTTTGTATATTTCGATCGCTCATTACCAGTTTAAACGAGCTCAGAGAATAAATGGGAGGGCTTCAGGACAACTTACCCTGCCTAATCATGCATTTCGGAAGTTTGCAACACTCTAATAGGCAGAAGAAAAAGAAAAAAGAAAAGAAGAAGAGATATAGGCAGTAAAGCGAGATAATATAACGGAGGAAGGAGGATGTGACTAGAACTATTGACAAAGAACCTTACCTCAGTACGCTTTGCTGTTGCCCGTCATCAAGCTCAAAACCATCTTCTGATCGTGCTGCGTCTGCTTGCTCACCAGTGTGCATGACAACCTGATATTGCGCTAATAAGAATCAGGATTGCATTCTAACACTTACTCCAATTATTTACCTCTGCTTGCTTATGCTGACTTCTGAGCGGTAGGAACGTAATTCGTTCAATATGGTCAGACTCTACAACAATAACTTCATTTATGAAAAAAAAAACCTCCCATAAAACTAGCTCACGCCCTTGAATGTTGGAGGGATGCTTACCAAATATGCTATTCAGCAAATTTTGCTCTGCTGACGTTGGCAAATCTAACGCATAAATAGTTCGCTTCCGCACCTCCTCGTCAGTGGGAATCTTGAAGAACGGCCGCGATCGACACGCTGCTGGTGCAACTGAAGGAATATTGAGGTAAACATTGAGTACAAGGAAAATGGTGAACAACACTGTGTATAGAAAGGTCTGCAAAGAAGCCAACTACACCCACAGAATGCTGGACAAGCTTCAACCTTCACTGCCTGGCCATCTACTCGCATTTTCTGAGCTTGTGTATAAGCCTCCCTCGCTGAGCTTATGGACTCAAACGTGAAGGATATATACCCAGGCTTAGGTCCCTGTAATATAATATCAGAAGTGCAATTCTGTTGAACTGCAAAAATATACAAAGCCCAAAGTGAAAATACCTTCTGTTTTGCTCCTCTCTCAAACTTGATATTGAAAGATTCACATCGTGCAAGCATATTAATAATCTAAAGAAGAACTTTCAATTTCTCTTAGCAGAATGGAAAAGAAACGCTTGGCAAGCACATCTCACCTCTGAATGTGTCCTCCAAGCTCCTGGATGTTTAAGACCCGTCACAGTAAAGGTACGATTATCAACATCAGGACCTTCGCTTGACGAAGGAGTAGCTTCTGCTGTCTCAGCAGCAGGGTTGCCTACTTCCACGGCTGTTTCTTCTCTGGAGGAGCCTTCGGCAGCAGTTTCGATGCCCGAATCTGTTGCGGTATTCTCTGCCAGTGTTCCATTCACAGACGAAACCACAGCTGGTTCCTACGAAAAAAAGGAATGATGGCTACAATGAAAACGAGTACAGGTGAAATGGTTTTATTATCATACCAAGAACAGCTACTTAAGCTGTGTGAATAGTCAGTGAAACAACTCTTTTTATAACTGTCCTGAAGTGCTGGGCAAACACTAGCATTTGGGTGTTTCTTTGTACTTCCAAAATTTAGGTGGGGAAATTTCATATTAAAAGCAATTCGCGAGACTTTCGCACCTCGATCGCACCTTAGCTGACCTCCTACTTATCTGTACAAGGATTCTGACTTCCCTGGCCGCTCTCTAAACGCGATTATCCTATTTCTTGGCATTCTGCCGAAAATTGACATCTACTGCGATCTCTTGCCTTTTTCAAAAAAAAAAAAAAAA
>KN727829.1:0-23634 GCA_000816745.1 Ancylostoma duodenale | reverse complement strand
CCCAGCCATTTTAGTTAAATTGCTGTATACATATGTGTAGTATAAATTTGTGGACTCGTAAGAAATTCCGGATGCTCTACTGCAAGCACAGCCCTTATTAAGGACAAATAGGGTATTCCATGATTTCTTACATGAATGCCAGTGGAAGGAAAAATGAATTCATAAGGTAGGACAGATAATCTATCGCAGTCTTGAAATCCTACAAGCAGCTCAGGAAAACTTTCTCATAAGTGTAATCGCTTCAAAAAAAATGTGAGTCACTGCCTTGCGCCGTTTCAGGAGGTTTTCCAGAATCATTCTATAAAATAGATAAAAATCTGGGCTCATTCTTCATTCCTTGCTTCCAAAAGGTGGTATATATTTTGTTGTTTTTGTTTTTTTCTTATTCTAACATTTTTATGTTCTTGTTTTACTGCCACGTCTGCACCTGAATTTGTAAATTTCTAAATATTTCTAAATTTCCCCCCCTCTCGAACACTTTTTGGCGGAGACTCCGCTTTTTCTCGTTGCCCCTCGTCCGTTAGCGCCACAGCTCCGTGCCCGTTTTGATGGAATAATCCCTTATTCTCCTAGCTTCACCATTAATCGCTCAAACTGAAGACATTTGAGTTTTTCTAAAGACTTCCCCTACGTGCACACATCCCGTCGATGACCGCACGCATTTCCTCTTGCTGCAGCCACCCACTTTTACCAAGAACCCACAGTGCAGCGTGAGTTCTCCTTTAAAAAAATCCTCGGAGATTCAATGGATGAGCAAAACCCTATGTGGTAAAAATGCAGCTCAGCAAGTACTCTATTCATATAGCAGGAACGAGCAAAAAAATGTAACAAGCAGAGCTATGGGATCAGGGTAAAGATCAATCATGCATCCGCACACACTTTGCGAAAGAATATAAGGATCATTATTTATGACATTCTTACTGCAATGTTTTTGAAATCTGAACGGGATTCAGACTCAGAGAACAAGAAAAACTGGGCTGGGAATCATGAAAATGATGATTAGGTGACTGGTTATCGTATAGACTTGGTAATGCTAGGAAACGCAGGACACAGAAGTTGGTCTGCTAATATACATTGGAAGAATATTCGACGATTTTTGAAATATTCCAACTTTTGAATAATTCGAAAAACATGAAATTTGGAGTATTGGAATTCTGAATGGTTCGAAAATGAAGGCTTTTGAAATATTCGAACGTTTGAATAGTCTTAATAAGAGTTTTTTCAAATTGTGCGAATAAACAAATTGTTCAAATGTAGGACTTTCTTGGCTACCCGGATGATTGAATCATTCGAATAGAATATTCGGTCCAATACCACTCCAACTCCACAGCTTTCAAAATTTTCGTTCCTGGCCGCCATTATCAAACTTCATCACCCGCACCTACGAAGATCGACCTCTGGACATATCAGGATCTCACCAGGCGATTTGCGGGATTTGTTGGGGATCGCAACGAGCCTTTGAGGCATGACCTCGTTAGTGGATCCCTGTAAGAGCCACTACACCGTCATCATTCGAATGCCAAGTGTTCCCAAGTCGAACAAACGAATATCTCGAAGTTGCCATTTTTCAGACGGTCGAATGAACGAACTGCTCGAATATTACCCTTCTCTATGCGCCCGAATGAACGAATTATTCGAATAACTCTCATTATGCACAATTCGAATAAACGAATAGTTCGAATATGCTCGCTCTTTCAGAAATCGAATGAATGAATTATTCGAATATTCGATCATTCGAAAATTCCGTCGAATATATTCGATTCGGTCACATGTATATCTGCTACCCTGGCTTTGCTTGACTATGCGTTCATGACTTCCAACCCAGACACTTCAGACACAGTGCCTGGACATTTCAAATATTTGCCCCTCCCCATCATTATTGGGAGGAGGAGTAACCCTATACCGTGCCACCGATAAGTATGATTATAGCCAGCTGGCTATGAACAATGTCACGTATGCGTAAACATGTTGGTGAGTGCAGAGTAAAAATGAATTTGGGTTCTTCAACACGTTTAGCATGAGTAATTCCAATGGTCCCAGCAGGTTCGTCAACCCAACCAGAGGCGACACCGTGCGCTAGAATGGTTCTGTCACTGTAATGTAGGATACTGTACTATTGGAAGGATGTGAGTCATTGTGATGGCGTGGAAAAAGAAGGGGTGAGGCGTAACGTGGTAAACTGGATGAACTTGTGGGTTAGCATTGTTCTTGAAATTGTAAAAAGCCAGAACATTCCTTAGTAGACCTCAATTTGCATCACTGAAATTATCCTTGATGAACCTGCTAAAGTACCTTATTTACCTTCTACCCAGCGTCCACTAACGTGTTTACTCATGCATGACATTGCCTATACCCAACTATTACCCATGAACAATCATATTATGAGTATAAGATATCCCATCTCTTCAATAATGCATCGAGGAATCTGTAGACCCTCTGGTAGGACCACACCATAGGATCACACGGTGATGTCTACAGATGTAGATGCGCAGAAAATCGGAGGGGAAACAGCTACTGCAAAGATGTCCTGGCAAACGAAAACCCGGATTACTTGAACCTCTCACGTAGCCATCTGCATGCAGAGTAACGTAAAAGAAATTTTTGCTCTTCTGGAACAGGTAACAGGACAGGTAACAGGCTGCGAAGTTGATCAGGCAGCTAGGTTATTCTTCTTTTCCAGAAAGCAGACCTCGTTCAATCCTCATATTCAAGATTAACCTTGCAGTACTCATTTACATAATTGCTGCTCATGTAAGAAGCCTCAAACACAATGTTTTCCCACATGTGAATCTCTGGTGAGACATTTGCCTCACCTTCGGTGCAGAAAACCTGCTCATAGTGACTTGGAATACCCACCAGAAAATTTTCACAAAAACGTGGAATGAATAAAACCATTCACCATCCCATGAAAGGTTTAGCACATGAGAAAGTATTATAGCTTCCCCGTCATTATGTTTCGCACCTGCTGATCTCACCGCCCGCTCGACCCCACCTTAACCAGCCACATCTCCTGTTTTCCATATGAATCCTGCTACTTTTTAGGTGGGACGCACGTCAGAACGGACCGCCTGAATTTGCGGCGACGACAGCGCCGGAATTCAAGCCCCAGCCCAACAGCGGATATGTCACGTGCAGCGCGCATTCTCAATTAGGTTTTTCCTCAGTGTGCACGGTTTGAATGCGTAATATGATGGTGAAGTACTGAGGATGCCGGCGCGCCGCCCACGCTCTGCTACCGGAGATGTTGTTCGGCTTAATCTCGACATCTCACTAACATGAATTGGGTGAAAAAAATGAAGTCTGGGAAAGCAATACATGCAGAAAAGTGCAGGATAGATGCGGCACAAGATTAAGTCGTTTTCTCGAAATTACTAGGGTAACAAATCAGAAAATGGAGGTTATCAAGAGGATAACATAACCGCAGAGAACTTTACAGGAGGGAGATTGATCAGAAGAAGAAACTTTCCAAAAAAACGAGAAAAGAACAAAAAATTGCTCTGAAATAAGGAACTTGATCAAAACAGCTCCAACAGAACTGTGCTACGTAGGTCGGGATCATGACGCTAAGATTTAAACGATGTCATATATGGGGATCATCAAAAATTTGCTTTTTTGCTTAAATTATGTATTTTTGCGATGCTTTCAAAGTGATTTGTCTCCTTACTGATGTGATTTGTCCTTGCTATTTGTCAAGAAGTATCTTCCTTAAAAAGGATGAGCGTATGTCCAATATCAAGGAAATCTTAAGTTTCTCGCTACCGCCGAAGAGTAGTTCCCAGGGTCTACAATGAATATGCTCTATTTTATTTAGGCGGATAAAGATGCTTTGACGGAAGCGATGGTGCTGTTTGGACATTATGTTACCCAATGAAAAATAACCAAATATCTGTTCCATAAACACGCTCAAAAAGAATTCCGTAGAACAGAGAATGTTTAGCCCATTGACGACCATGCGCTTAATCGGTGGATCGCGCCTTTTTTCGCTTGGTTCAGTTTGAAAGGTCATTAAGAGATAATGATTTCAGTGGCTTCCTTTGATGATGACGTGATAATGCTCCTGAGTCAATGTGATCGTGAAAATCTATATTGGAACATTTAAGGTAAACAAAGCAGAGAGCAGAAAAAGAGGCCAGAACTTGAGAATATGTGAAAGTCCATGAAAAAGGGCGCGATCGTCAAGAAATCAGTGATGTAGTTTGTCTGGTCCGAAATGATAGTTAAGTACTCGTGGATATTGCTTGCCATTTTCGCCACCCTCTCCAGTTGCCGCTCATTTCCCCGCGTTCTTTTTCTCCTTTTCTTCTCTCCAACTATCTTTCCAAGTGAAGCAGAGTATAACCCTAAAGATAGAACTAGGTGTTTTTTTTCGAAACAACCCTACCACTACATTCTATACCAACATACATAATTAAAGACATATTCGGTTTCTTTTATGGGGATCAACATATGGTGAAAGTTGAGCTCTTGTTAGATATCCTTGTTAGGTCTTTTTCCTTATGTTTTCCGCTCTGTCGTTGCAGTGCATTTCTTTTTGTTTTTTAACAACATACTTGCAAATGCACAGGTATGTACACGAGCAAATGAATACCCTGACATTTCTTCCCACATCTTTAGGATAACATCGAAAATATCATAAAGAAAAAAATTGCAAAAAATAGTAAAAAAAGAAGACTTACGTGCTGCAGCCATACGTTCGTCGTCATGATTTGATTCTTCTCATGCTGAAAAAGAACAGTTGAAAAAAATTATACAAAAGCCTTTGGTTCCATTAAGTTATTCCAAGGAATTATTTGGGAATCTCAGTCCCTCCACATTATTTCCAGGGAATGATCCGAGCCGCCTAATCATCGGAAATCACTGCGCTCCGGCGGGGAGTACAAATTGCCAGGCGTATTGGCAGATTTGAAGAGTGCTGTCAAATCGCCGCCCGCGCCAACAGCTTCACAACCGCATTTGAGTGATCATAGGCGCGATTGATGACGCCGGCTAATGCGATCCCAGCGCGGGCAGCAAGGATTTCGATTTAATTATCGCGTTCTGGATGAGCCGCGGCCGCTTGTGGAGGGCCTGAGCAGAGCTGCTGCGCCAACAGAACACCCCCAAACCCACCACGTCTAGCAGTTGGCTGAGTTTCAACTTGAAGCGGACGACCAGTGTGTCGCTATTGTTGTCGACCGGTCGGACGAGTTTGTTGTAGTCGGCCAGTAGGTCCTCGAAAAGACGATTCGCGTCGCGATTCGCGTGCGATATCGCGTACATCGCCACCGCCCACGCTATCACGAACACTTGTCGCGTCAGCATTCGGCCCCATCCACTGAAATCAGCCATTTCAGGGTAGTATAAACGCAGTAAGCAAGAGGCACTTACCTTCTATCTGTTGGTGACCGGTTGGCTACATGTGGCCATCAACTCGCCTGAATCTGGTCAAATAAACGAGGTTGAGCGCTAAATAACGACGGTATTGTTAAGCGATATCTAACAGGACGACTGTTTCTAGCATGAGCCAGAAAATCGAGGATCTTCATGTTCAAAGGACGTCACGCAACGGCTATGCACGTGTTAAGAGGATAAAATTAATTTTCCCGTGCGAAACATAAGGCAAGGTGAGTATGAAAATAATACATGGCCTGGAAATGAAGTGAAATTCAAGAAAAATTCCAAGAAGCAAGGGTTTTCAATGCCCTTGCAGACACGGCAACAATTAGAAAACAACTTGTTCAGCGTTTTGCCCCCGGAAATGGCGTAATGATTGCTCTCTGGGGGCAGCAATCAGCATAAAAGTCGTCAATGGAAGTCTTTATAGCAGCCCACGTGCCTTCGAAGAGTGCGCAAAAACGCTGAGGAGAGCTGGACAACGGGAAATTTTGCAAGGTGACTGGATGACTTAGAGGAAATTTTTACCATTACTTAATTGTTCACCAAAGCTCGAAATCTCGCAAAACTAAACAAAAACAGCAACAGCAATACTGATAGAACTCAAAACATAACATAGCATTTCAAAGTTACTTGGTCACCGGGAAAAAAAAGGATTGCCAAAGCGAGAAGCGAGCAAATCTCTCAAAAATCTTCCAAACGAGAAAAGAAACAGTAAACTCTTTGTTTTCTAAAATTTCCCTCGCTATTCGAGGAACAGAGACCGGTTGATTGCAAATATTTCCAACTTTAGTCGACAAAAGTTGCTGACAACGTTCATGAGGGTCTCTGAAGGCCTCCAAGAGTTTCAAGCCACCTAACGTTTCAAACTATCTCTTATCTCTACCCAATTATGTATGTATTTATTTATTTATTCAATACACCAGCCATTTCCGATGCTCCACAAAAGTAAAAAAAAACTGAATAGTATTTCCATGTACTCTGGTCATAAAACCTGGGCAATCTTACTTGATTATATGTATGTGGTAATTCATCTGTGCCACTCAGGTTTTTTTTTGCCACTCGTAACGTTAGGCCGTAATAAACGTGTCCTTATAACAACCTGAGTGGCACAGAAGAATTACCACTGAATAGTATTGTTAAACAACTGGAATAAATGAGGTGGCTCAAATAAGCAATCCGATGGTTTCTTCCAGGCAGCTTTGCATCAAAGTAAGGAATAGAGGAAACAATGACAAATGGATCGAACCAACCAAACTTTTTTCCTTTCTGAAAAACGGAAATAATTTCTCAAATCGCTTTCGACCTCTGGATGAATATATTTAACCGATTTCTAATTGGATTAGGAGTTGATCATTATGTTTATGTTTATATTTATGTTTATGTTTATGTAATCACCACAAGTGATGAACTATCATGAACGAGAACAAGATAAGTGATTGACATAATAAAAACTGGTTAACACAAAATCTAATAAGGGATGATTATCGTTGCACCTATTTTTGAGCGTTTGGTTCGGAATACATCTGTTCATGTTGATGTACCAAAGTCCATGTTGCTCCAATCACATTTAATATGTTTGCAACGTCCAAAGTGACTTCTAT
The DNA here is from genome assembly GCA_000816745.1 of Ancylostoma duodenale. Classification (NCBI taxonomy): domain Eukaryota; kingdom Metazoa; phylum Nematoda; class Chromadorea; order Rhabditida; family Ancylostomatidae; genus Ancylostoma; species Ancylostoma duodenale. The sequence goes on along the minus strand of KN727829.1, from coordinate 16,657 downwards.
ACGTCCAAAGTGACTTCTATAACCCTGGTATTGAAATTGGATAAAGGTGAGATAAGAGACAGTAAAATTCCATGGGTGAAATCAGCCACATGCTTTAGGAAACATGTATCTACACGCAACCATGAAGGAAAACAACCAGGAAGCTTGTCGAAACGAGCAAGGATCCCCTCCAAACGAAAGAACTATCACGATTTATCCATTATACACCACAACGCCTGTTCCTACATTGTTCCTCAGACGTTTCTGGTTTCATTTTCTGGATCAGCAAGAAAAGAAAGCTGACGAGTTACCTTACAACAAGATTTTCGAACTTTCTAAAATTTCTATCGGAATGTCACACCACTTCTCATTTTTATTTGAAGGGTTTGTAGATTTTTCAAGCACAAATCACTGATGTTGCCGAAAGGGATAAGAAACAAATGGAGAACTCAAGTGTGAAGAGATGAGCTCTCAAATGAGAAGAAGTAAAGTGTTCGGGTTGCATCGTTTCTGAACCTATTTCTGAACCCCTAAAAACACAATGGAAATAGGGGAAAGTGCAACTTCATAAGGAGAAGGCCAATTATATTCAAGCCTGATGTATGAAAGCGATACCACTTCATTATTGCTATATTGATTCTGGGCATATCCGCAGAAAGAAAAAAAGAGAATAAAAAGAAAGTGAAACCTGAGAACGATGAATGGCTTTTCGGAGGGATTTCCGGCGAGCAGACGACCTACGAAAGCATTCGATGAGGAATGAGAATTCAATGTGAAGAAGACGGAATCGCGCTTCCGGTGCAGAGTGTAAAAGATGGGCGACAAGGGGACGCCATCTAAGCCCCGGGTAAGCCCGTTAGGCAGGCTTAGTAGCGGCGGCGAAGACCAGCGCACAGTTGAGCAACACACACACGCATGCCAGCCGGCGGGGATCGTCTAAATGGACATTTTCGGAAGAGCCGCCGCGAAATGGGGCAACTCCTGGGAGGCAAACAACCTTGCTCAGAGTTGGATCTCCATTCTTGTGGGTTAAAGGCACGTTTCAGCAACATTCTCGAAGAAAAATGGGTAACTCAAATCCATTCAATCACACCACATCCAGAATTCCAATGCAGGTGATATTTAGCCTAACAGCCTTTGGGCGAAATTACTCCTAGATTGTTGAAGAAGCATCGGGAGTTGATCCAGAGAGTTCATATATTATCAATACAACTTCATTCAAAACCGAATAATGTAAAAAATGCATCAAAAAAGAGGACAACACAGTGTTGCAATGAAAATAAGAACGACTAAAGGAACATTTTTTAATATTCGAAATGTTGAATGATGATGGTTACTAGTTACTAACTCTACCTATTAGTTCGACTCTAATATCACGATGAGAAAAAACAAAAAAAATTAAAAATATTCTTCAAAGTTAAAGTATGGATACCAATATCTACTGTCACCCACACTGGAGCGGATCAATAAAAGGGGTCCAAAATTCTTGATCTTCCTGTTTTTTCTAATGAATGGACTCTTTTCTGAAACTTCACAAACAGCTTGAAACGGGGAGGAGCTCCGATTTTCGCTCAGGGCCCAAGAACATTTTCGAAAATCTGGGAACGTCACCCGATCAGCCATTTTAAAGGTTTTTCTGGACATTGCCGATACAATTCCAATTAACCGTGAAAAAAGCCGGAATCAAATCCCTCTCGACGCAGTAAATACATAATACTACATAATTAAGCATAATTTCTTGGACCTACAGCAAAAAAACAATACTAATACTCAGTCACTTCAGTGAAAGAGTGCAAACCGCAGCATTTCTCTTCTTCACTTTCAAGCTCTCATTTTTACGTTTTCTACTCTATTTCCACTTCATCAATATGATGCACGATGTATGTAGTAGCGAATTCAGGCATCTACTATACATTCGCACTATGTTCATTCCTGATTTCCTATTTATTCTGTCATTTAGTCCTAAAATAGTAGTCACGTAGTCTTGAAAAACTTGAACGTAGTCCCATAAAACCGACTGAATGGATTTGGAAGAGCCTTATTATAGTCTCAGGGAGTGGTAAATCGCTTAAGATCTAGAGCGCTTTCCAGAAACATCAAATATGTAACCTAAATATCCACTGTACAATGCCAACTGGTGGATATACGAGAGCGCGTCTAAAAAAATATCAATAACTGCCCTCTTCTTCTTCCTCTGGTAAATGAATTAGTGTTTTTTTTTGCTCAGATATGCTGCTCTTTACCAAATTTTGTGTTGCTGGTATACTGCTGTCTATATATAATCTTGTAAAGGTATTCCGTGATTCATTCCTAACATACGAACAAACAAAAATAAATAAGTAAAAACATTTGCCAAATAATACGAGTACTGAACGATTTCGCATTCATCCCTTGAGGCTTACGAAGACGTGTATGAAGACGTTCTGTGGGGATTAAGTTTCTCTTCAGACACACAAAATAATGAAAAGAAGTAGGAAGTTCCTGCACTGCAATAAACAGAGAGTGTGAGTCCTATCTGGGGAGGAATCCCAGTAATAGAGACCTTGAGCGCAAAACATTTCCTGTTGCCACAATCCGAAGCTCAGGAATTCAGCATTCAAGCATACAGAATTGATCAGTCACAAATCGCAAACCCATAGTGATCCCTGAAGAATTCGAACAAGGCGCGCTGCCATGGAGCAATTGCATTGCGGAGCAGCTCAAAAAAACTTGAAGTCCATAAAAACTCTGAGCAAAAAGCGATGGAACAAGTGTAAGACGTGTCGCTGGAGCTTTCGAGGCGAAGCAGCAGCAGAAAAGAAGTCCGCGGAGTGAGCGAGAGGTCCGCGCGCTGTCATATGTCGCCGTGACGTTTCCTCGTCACTACCCGCCGCGTGTGTTTTTCACGCTAATTCCCACATCCAACAACTGACCACATATCCGTGCTCGCCCCCCCCCCCCCCCCTGCTTTCTTCCGCATCCATCCCTTCATATACGCCTCCACCCGTCCGCGGCAGCTAAGGAGATGCCGCCGCACTTGGCGCCGCCGTTCTCCTGTGCTTAGCATTTAATTTGCGTTGCTTTGTTGACAGCCAGGGAATTTGGAAGCCCTGGGGGAGCTTCGTGGTGGGTGCCGGCTGCGGATGGACGTCACCCACACACAGCGAGGCTCAGTAAGTGTTGACAAAACACGAGATATCTCCCAAGGATATATGATATGCGCACGCATAAAACTGTCCATAAAGTCCGTCTGCCGATGGAAAAATGCGCAGCTAGTGTTTCAATGCATCCTGAAAGATTAGGAAGCGCATAGAATGCTTTCACAAGGCGAGGGGATGGATATAAAATTCACTCAGACCTAAGAGGAATTGGAAAAAAAATTCAAGAAAAATTACTTGTTTGTCCGAGGTTGCGAAAGAATGTCACTTGTTTATAAGGGGCATATCATATCAAGGACCAAATGAGCCGTCGAACCAATTGTACAAAATGGAGTGAAATTAGAAAATACCTATGACGTGCAAGGAGATGATGAGAACGGATAAAAAAATGTTATTCTAAGGACCACTGTCGTATATTTAGGACTTAGTGATTTACTTGGGACTACAAATCTTCTGGATTTTTCTGAGCTCTCTAAAGTTTCACGGCTTTAGCGAAATAAAACATCATTCCAGGCAGAATTTAACAGTTCAAGGATATTGTTGGCAGACATCTCACAGAAAATTGGAAAATGGTCCCCCAGGGCAAATTTTAGGACTTGCTCGCCGTTTCAGATTTGTTGTTCTGACTGATTCTTGAGTTTAACCAATTAGCCTACCACACACTTCTGTTTTATGTTTGTTTGTTTATGCATCCCAGTATTCGCGAGTTGTTTTATATTCAGTGCGGTTCACCTACGCAATGAATTTAAAAACATCGCGAAGTCCAAAGCCCCTGAGCGCCGTTCTGGCTGCAGAACAGCTCCACTCTATCTGACTGACTCCCATATTGCTATCTAAAGAAGTCTTTCTTTGCCCCTTACACGTTCTCCTATTATCGCTACAATTAATATGGTATTATCGCCTATTATAATTCATTTTTAATCATATCCTTTCTTTCGTGCTGATGGGTAGTTCCAGATAGAAAGGAACGATTCGATTTTTGGATAACTAATTGTTTTATCCGGCAAAGGGAATATGTACGTAAGAAAAACCCAGAAGAAATCAAGTTGTAGTACATCTCACAGCGAACGATGGTGAGAGTGAGGTTAGAGAGAAAAATAACGCATGAAAGAGTGCAGCAATTTGAGAGCTCGCCTAGAGAGGCAAACAAAATGCTTTCTTCTTGTCTGAACCGTTCTATGAAAATGGAAAATGGAAAAATATTCCAGTAGTGCCATGAAACTTTTGATAGAATTGTGGCACCAAGGATTACAACAATCAACATATACATATTTTGGATAAAACAACTCATTCACATTAAAAAAAAAAACTGGACACGTGAGTCATTCTAAAATAATAGACGAAATAGAGCAAAAAAAAAAAAGAAAAAGAAAATGCAGAAAACGTATTTTCTTCGAAAATGTTGTGTGGATGACTGTGAAAGCCATCTACATAGCTAAACAAGAACTTCATTGGTACATAGGAAATTCTCGTACATGGAATCCAAAAAGGAAAACACCCAATGGAGCGAAGGAAATGAAACGAAAATCCCTTGGAAGCTGGGAGAAGGAAGTAGAACAACATTTTTTCCAGGATAATCGTAGTATGTATGCATGTATGAATCAATGAATACCACACAGATAAAAAAGATGTAAAGAAACGTGAAACCATCAGCGGCACTGCCTATCAGAAATAAAGCAGCTCCGGGTAAGGAATTTAAATTTATGCTTGGCGTAATTTCCCACGAGGGAGCTGTTTACGCAAGCCCATAAAAGAGGGTGGAATGCTAAATTGGAATAAAGAAACATGTGAGGTCAACTCTTTTCTTAAAGAGGAAGTGCATCGAAGGAAGAGATTGGGGAGTTGTTCAAAATCACCAGTTGCTCCGCTATTAGCGAACTTTTAGCGGTGTAGACCAAATTCATCCAGGAATGGGCGTTTTTGTTTGCGGAAACGTAGGGCAGCTCTGTCCTCAAATCAAGTTAGCGTCCCAATGAGAATCCTTGACTAGGAGCCAGGAGGAGTGGTCAGCGCTGGCACTTCCGCAGTTCAGGCCAGTCAGTTCCGCGGTTATGTTCGAAAAATCGCCGAGGTGGTCTGCGGCCGTTGCTGCCGCAGGAGGATGCGGGCGGCGAAGGCTCGACGAGACGAACCTCATCGAGGGCTCAAAATCGATGGCCGCGGTTCTGGTCGCTACGCAAATCGCACGCTATCTCACGCGTTAGCCTCTTTGCGATGCGTAAAACGACGCGCGGCCGCCGTGTGTCTTCAGAATTTTTCGCACTCTTCCCGGTCGGTGGTGGTCAGGCGCGATAACACTCATTGTATTCGGCGCATTGAACTCATCCAGACACTGCATCATATCTGGATCTGAGATCGCGGTGCTACTGCACTGCAACGTCCATTATGAAGCGTCAGTCGCTGGCTTCCATCTACTCTGCACACATAGCAGATGATTTATACTTTAACGATGCGGCCCGCCTTCCATTTTGCCCCACCAACAACGGCGGCGAGCTGTTAATGAGTGAAAAACACTTCCGCCGGTCGCTGCCCACCGAGTAAGCACGAGGATTTGTGGTCCGCTTGGAGTGGTCCCTTCGCGAATCGTAAACTGGGAGCCTTCACTGGTTCGATTCCTCTGGTGGTAAGGAAGGAATTTCCTCAATGATATCGACCTCCAGACATCAATTAACAGCAACTTCATGGATTACACTGTGACTGATGACTATCACATTCAAAACAAACTTTGGACGATGTGAGTCTCAGTGTTATTAGTGTTTCGTTTGCGAATTAATATAAATTTTCTACTCTTCAGGGTCTCTATCCGATATATTTACCCGATTGAGGGAAAGCACAACGGTTCCGTATCCGTTCCTACCGGTCTTTACCCTGTAGTGGTCGGAAAACAGCGGCTACATGTCCGCTCCCTTGTCTTTCTCGCTCTTTATACTCTCTGCTATCCATTATACATAATTTACCGATCTAGGTAGCGAAATCAGGAGTATTCGACCTGAGGACAAGATTCAGACAAATTACGGGTGGATAGCCTGTTCTGGAAAAGGAAACTCACATAACTGGGAAGCTGGAAACTTTCAAATTCACTAGAAAAACAACACAAATACGACTGCACAAGGGTTTCGCCTTTCACAAAAATTTCAGAGCTGACAACATTGAAATAGATAAATGTAGCTAAAAATAGTAGCACGTGTGATGAGTATTTCCGTAAGTTTTTATGAGATAGGCTATCCAGAAGCTTAGCATCCGGTTCGGCCAATTCGACCGAATTTGACCTTCGGGTTTCTTCTGCCTCGATTTTTTTGCCGGAAGTGAGTTAAACTTGTTACCTAACCGAATTCAGCCGAGTTGTCAAATCCTGATTAGATTCACGTAGGTCGATGAGTAGGAGTGAAGTGTCCTCAAGATCTTTTGGCAGAGTACATATGTACGTCTCAAAAGCCTAATTCAGTCACATTGGACTTGCTGGAATCCAGGTTCAGAAGTGGACAAGGCTCACTTCTGATTAACATGCAATATCCATGTATCAAGTAACTCAAATAATTTCCTGAACGAAGGAACCAACAAGTTGGCCTCCATAAATGATAGGATATTCTGGAAATAATTGAAGGAAACATTTGAAACACCAATTGGAATGAGGCGATGCTACATGAATAATGAATGACGAAGAAATAAGATACCAGACAATAGAGCGCAAAAATACGCTGAGCAACTATTTTTAGCCAGGAATGTGAAGCTGGCGAAGCGACGGACATGGAAAACATTCCGCTTTGTCACCAGCCAGCAAGTGAAAACACTGGATGACAAAATGGCAAACGCGTTCCTGAGCTGCGATGTTGCGGTAGCGGATGAGCGACGGAAATTCTTGGTATCTATTTGATTGTTTACTCAATTATTAGCAAAGAACAAGAAAAAAGTGATCCAGGAGAAGAGGGGAGACAACCCATTTGATATGAAATAGGAAAGTGTGGATCATTCAAACAAAGCAAAAAAGGTATTTCTACAGAAAAGTCCAGATAATACTAGAGCAACCCAATGGTATATGAGTCTGAATACCTCTATGTAAATCTAAGGAGCCACGTACTTCTGCAGAAATCCTCAAAGGCTCTAGAAAACCTTCCCCAACACGTAGTCCTGTTGTGGGAACCATGAACGCTCGGGTATGCCCTAGGCCTCCCGCCCATCTGAAGTGGACGAGTTTCTCGGATTTCGAAATTTCATGGAATTTCAGAACCAGTGCCTCTACTGGCGATGACTGAATATAACCAGTCGAATTCAACAAATTTGCTCGTTTCTAGGAGAGCAACTAGTCCAATTTAAGAATACGGGAACGTGTCAATGTTCCTGGGAACGACCACTAATCCTACAACTAAGATGAGGGGTTCGCTTCAATGATTGAATCGCAAGAATGACGCAATTTTTCAACTTCTTTGCGGTTTTCCTGGGCACGACGACATAGTAGCGAATGAGTGGTCAAACCTTCACTATTTACTTACTTGTTTGCTCATTAGCTAAGGAGAAAGGTAAAAAAAATTACAAAATCACCGATAAAGAACAGCTGCAGTGCTTTGGTAGTAGAGATTTTTCTCTAGAATGACCATTGCCATATTTTCCTGGAGAGGACGAAAAAATGGGGAAAAGTGACGACAACCTTTAACCCATTCAGCATCGCACGGCACACCCGGTGAGCCGCGCGATTTTTCGCATGGTTCAGTTCGAGAAATCATTAAGTTTTAATGGTCTCGGCGGTTTTCCTAAAAAATGACGTAATAACACTCCTAATTCAACATGACCATAGAAATCCGTAGTGACATTTCTATGAAAATTTCGGAGCAGAGAAAGGAGTCAAAAGTTGGCAGAATGTGAAAACGCGCGGTCATTAATGGGTTAAAGATTCCTCCCTAAGAAAGAAAATCCTAAAAAGCGATCGAATGTCGGCGGTCAGTCAGCAGCTGGGCGGCGTTCGTCACTGTCTGTCAGAATAGCCGAACACGAACATTCGGAAGGAAGCGGCCACATCGTGGCCGGCGGAATCGAACCGCGCCTCCGCCCACTTCCTTCAGTTGCGCAGCACAAACGCGCACACATCCGAATTGGATGAATTCCATTTGAGCATGAGAGCAGCCGACCCCCCCCCCCCTCCACGACTCGTAATTGCTCATTCCGACGACGTCACACGATGTACTCGTGAGAGTGTTCCTAATAGATCCGAACTGGGTACATGCGTGCATTGCAGAATTGCACTTAACTAAGCTTCTCGTCACGGCCAATGTCCCACTTTCATCCGGAAATTACTCTCTTTGCAGCGTGGGTGGGGGTAATAAGCGCTAAGGGGTGGAAGCTTTCAGTTCATTTGTGTATTTGACCTTCCACCTACATAAAATCTCTCGAAAGTTCCAGCGGGAGGCAGATTCTATGATAGCGTTCAGTTGGTATGTTGACCAAATAATGTAGCAAATATATTCGAATGTTCGGTTCAGAATAAGTCCAAAGTTGGGAGGTTCAGAAAAGGGAGAGCCATTTGGGCTACAAAGGTTCTTGCACTTTGAATATTCGATTTTTCGGGTGGGCTTCTGAATTATTCACCAAAAAATTTTGTAGTTAAACTTCTTTAACTTTTTGATTGACGTCCTGACGTCGATCCCAGCTTGCATCCACTTCAATATCGAATGTAGTGAATTGTTAACTGTCGACCATTCAATCTAAGCTGCCTCTATCTCTACATAAACAACACGGGGTTAACGGGCTGCAGCGGTTCGGTTTTAGTCACGCACATTCCTGAGGAGTTCCTCCATTTTCTTCATCACTTTAGCAACATTTTAATTCACTAAATCCTGCCCGACAATCCAGCGAAGACCGCACGTTTCTACAACTAAGAGTGGGATGATAAGAATTTCCAAGCTTACGGAAGGCATTTTCAGCGTGCTTCAGATCAGCAATCTGCTGCTGTCGCAAGATCGTATCTAGAGCTCGCAAAAATGATATACAGTAGAGTAATGGTCTGAGGAATGAGGGTATTGAGTGAGGACCCCGATGCCTTACTGCATCAGTTTTTGCCGGCTGAGCTTTGTAATGTGAAGCTTAACGTTACCCTGGAGCAGCTGAAAACCAGCTTTTCTTCACCACTGCCGATCATATCTATAGCAGATTTGCGGACATCAATTCGAAATTGCAATGCTAGGTATCTGGTCTCAATGGTTGGCTGTGGTGGAGGAGGCTGCAGTGAATCACACCTTTACAGCACCAGCAAAATCCTAACGCAACCTCCCTAGTGCGAAGATCTGGTTTAGGAAATCTCAGAGATGGGAGGAAGTATCTACAAATTATATAAATTCACGCTTTCTTTTGTCGCATGGGAACTAAGCTGCACCAAGCTATTACATGGTCTAGAAATGTGTAGTTTTAGGGGCGAAAAATTAAGTTACAGAAGTTGTCACAGCGGGTGAAACGCTGGTCATCTGCCGAATCGTGGGGTGTTCACTTCTGCACCTTTCTTGACATGTCAGTTGAAGTCAAATGTTTTAAAACTGTGATACAGTGAGCATCCATCCCTGCCCTCAATGTCCAAATTGTACGACCTGGTTCAGGTTTTACGACTTTTTCGCTTGATCGTCAGGGAACAACCTGCGGTCAAGAACGTGGCGATCAAAATCGACGGAAGAAAAATTCGTGATCCAATAGCCAACTTCCCATTGAGAAGGCGATTCCAAGCCAAAACAAACGCAAGATTAACGCATACCTCCGACAAAGACTGATCGAGTTTGAAGTCATTAGCCACAATCAGCCGAAAATCGCGTCGGCTCAGCATTTGTTCGCGACCTCATAAAAATCCTCAGGAAAGAGCTAACCACAAAGCTCAAGCAGAATTCGAAAGAAGAAGAAAAGTCCTACCAGAATATTACATAAGTTGGGCTAAATTTGCTCAAATTGGGCAGAAGAGAAAAGTTTAGTTGAGCATACTCCGAAATAGCACTTGTTTTTGCAACAACCTGATACAATCTTGCTATTTTTCCTAGCGACTTAGAAAACCATATGAATTACTGTCTTCCCTTGTAAACACTTGCAAACCCATTTTCCTCTATGCAGCTTGCAAACGTTCATTAAGACCGAGATATCAAACAAAGCAGAAGAGATTTTCATCAGGGAAACCGTCAAGATCTGAAGGATCCTAGTCCTGGGGAGGCAGGGGTTCCAACTAGGATTTATTACTTTTCCTGCAGAAGAAACTCTCCCATTAATTGGTAACAAAAACGAGATTTATTTATTACAGTATGTAGTGTGTTCAATGTTGGAATGGGAGTAGAAATCGAAAAAAAAGCTAGATCAAATGGAGCTGAACTAATAACGATTGGAAGACCTTGAGCCTCCCTTGATCAAAAAATGCGGTGTACTCATACGTGTCATATTCTTTGCGCCCGAAATGATATAACCATGAAAATACTATAAAAATAGAGCATCCCTTCTGCCAGCAGGATGGAACATAATAGATCGAGTGATAATAGAACCCCATTTTCTCTAGGAGTTTTACAAAGACTTAATCCAGCCGCAGAGAGTGACATAGCATCAAGATGTCCTGTTTTGTCGGGTAATAGCAACCTATGTATAATACCAGAACCACGAACCAGTGAATGAGGTGGTTGGAAGTGCATGACCATGGAACGACCATGTTTCCAGATTGCATTTCTGATTTCTCTAAATTTTTATGGGAGTAGAGCTTCTGCTAGAAGCACAGAACCTCCTCGGAGAGAATATATGGAAACAAATGGTTGTGAGGGTGGTGGTTGTTATTGTTGTTGTTGACAATGGCGCTTTGCCATATTTTCTATTTCACAAACGAGAGACGACAACAGAAAACGAAGCAGTAAGGGTACATCAAGGCAGAGAATGGAGAAGAAAGAGGGGTCTTATAGTGGGAGAAGAATAGACGAGTGTGGGATGTAAGCCAAGCTCTCGAATAGTAATTACAATAAAATTAGCTGTTTGAGAGGCAGTTTTCTAGTAGACAATGAGCCTAGAGGGAGTGCAAATGAGACTATCCCCCCTGAGAAGAGATTTATAAAAGCACCGACGATCAGTTCAGATCTTATCATCTTCCAGGAACCGATCTGGGAATGTCCAAGAGATAATGACATACATTGCAATCGGAGTTTAACTTTTGGCAAGTTAGTAGAAGCGATAATGCTATTCAAATCTGCAAAACATCTACGAATTTCACTATTTTACTCCTCTTATTTTATCACTTTTCCGAGTGTCAGTTCATCTTTTGCATCTTTTGCTGTATCGTAACTGATTACCTGAACACTCCATGTGTACTCCAATAAATAAATTCTATAGACTTTATAGACGGGAAATAGACACCATCGCAACATGAAAGAGAAAGGGAGAATTTGAGAAAACTGTAGCAGCCGCGATGATTTCATGGATGAAAGGTGCGTGAAATCGAAACTATAACCGAATGAACGAATGAACAGTAAATAAATCCTTGAATCCTCCAATTAGCGACTTTTAAATGTTCATACATTCGTAACGGAATTGTCTCATAAGTCGAATCTCAGCCCCAAAAAAAGCTGCTTATAAATTTGTGAAAGGAATTACTCTTGGCTTGAAAGATGTAGTACTAAGGCGTATATATTACAGCCAGCAGGGCAGGCATTAAAATGTTCGGGATTCAAGATCATGCAGGGACTAGTTTTTCCCATTCTTGCCCATCCTCATTCCAGGAATAAGTGAGGAAGTGAGGGTTGTAGCAGAGCCCTCCCTCGAACAGCCATTTTCGCCTGATGGATAAAGACGGCTAATCGAAAATGAAAAAAACTGAAGCTCGTTGCACTTCAGCATGAGATGAGATAAGCTGGAGAGATGATGGAACAATCGGGTTTTGCCAAGGGCAATAGCGAATAAGTGCATTTTTTTGCGAAGTAAAATGTACTTTTGCATAGCTGTACACCTGTCCTAAAAAACAACGACATACGGGATCGGGAATTGAGGAGAAAAATGGGGGTCTTATCAACCTTAACTGATATAGAATGGAAAGCTTCGAGAAAAGCAGAAAAAAAACATTTAGTGCGCACTTTTCGCGAATTAAATAAAAGCACAAACATATGCACATGCATAAATACATATGTGTTATAGCCCGATGTCGCCCTGTGATCACAGTGAGCACACACTCATAAATCCCGGAATATGGTAAATGATTTTCTTATACTTATCTTGTGATCTCCGTAGTCCCGGTGAACAGGGAAGTTCATATAAATTGAGGCGATTTCTCATGGGTTATACATAGGTTAAAGGTTTATTACGCTTGCATAAGGCAAAACGTTACAAAAATCTCTAACAAGAAGGAAAAAATAAGTACAACTAAGGACATTATACCAAAAAAAAAAAACAACAGGCGAGTACTCAAACGTAAAAAGGAGAGGCATCGGTCCCAAAAAAACCATGTAATTCCATATTTGAACAGAAAATCTCCAACTCGACTTCTAAATTGACTCTGAGTGAGTCCTGAAGGAAGTTTCAAGTTATTTTCAGGTAGGCACTGCCAGCACGGAAGGTGAAAGATGTCGCTCTAACGTTGGTTTTGGGCGAGTAAGAGAGATTTTATTATTTCAGATCTTCTCCAAATTAGTTCCGTCTATGCTGTGTTCTGCTACTCTCACAAATGTTCTACCAATCGCCTCCATCACCATCGGAGGATCCACCAATATGTAATGGTGTAGATATGATAGCCAATAAAAATTTTAAAAATAACAAAAATAATAATAAAAAGCTAATAAAAACAATTATTGCCAGCCGAGTGAAGGTTTGCAGTTGCGAATGGTCTTTTCGAAGGGGTGAACCTATCGTCTAAAACACTTCCTGAGTGCAGCTATCCCTATTTTGCTTTCTGAAAATTGAGAAACCTATTGGCTAACCAATTGCGCCTAAACTGATTCACCCTATAGGTATGTTATACAAAGAATTGAAGGAATCCATATAACTTTTTTCATCGTCAGGTGTTGGAGAATGTAGGCCTCAAACAATGGACAAATCGCAGGAAATGCGTAATACTGTGGATGACAAAGCGATTCAATATCTTTGGCAAAAGTTGTGTGTAAATCATTGGGCGGAAATGGCGAACGATCAACCTCCTAGCCAGCTGCAGCCTGCAAATCCCGACTTTTGGGTGCTTTCTGAACAGGCTTCTAAATGGAAAGGTTTTAGAAGCACAACCCCAATTTCAAAGTCGAAGAGTGGTTTATTAACACTCTCCACTGACACTAGAAAGTAAGAAGAACAAGCTAATAACCTTATTATTTGAAGAAAAAATGGAACTTTGAGAGGTATGTATGACTGCACTCGCACTGCTCTTGACAGCTGAGTGAAAATGGTTTATTTCCTCTTTTTATTTCCTGGGTATGTCATTTTAAAAAATTCAAAATGAATAATATAGAGATATGATGTTAAAATATATTACGGTCCTCTAACACCCGAAAAGTGTTTCTAATGAAGTTTTTCTACTCTTTCAAGGGTTGTGTCATTAAATAAATTACACTATAACATCTACAAAACATTTTCTAGAAAAAAAGGATCCAATCCCCTTTTGTTTTCACTTTTTAATGGTTCTATATAGCTTGTCTCACTGGGTACAATAGTTGGGGAGAGGTGGGCAGTACGCGGAAATTTTCAGCCATCGTCGCGTTCGCAGAGAAAAAAACTTACTACCTAAAATTTCGCCATTAAAGTGGTTATTTCTGAGAACGCGTTCGCTTACTAACAGCGTTTCTCAATCGTAATCTATGAGCGCCGGAACCCAGGCCGGGTAAAGCCTCAAGCATAACAATTTCGTCTTTACTAAGTCTGATCTGTGGACGGCTACCCAGTGGTAACCATACCCACAGGTGTGAAATTAACAATCTCTCCAATGTTGCATCTGTCTCCAAGTCCATCCTAGCATCGCCTACTCTTACATGATGTATCAGTGGCGTGAAAAGCCTGGTACAGTTCAATGAAATTTGTAAAAACAAGTAATAGAACAGAATTAATCTTCTCGCACTTTATAAAGGGACGGGATTCGGGGACAGGGTTACTCTGATGCCGGAGACAGGGTCAGTATGATGCCTATTTAGACATTCACTTCATTTACACTAAATAAATTAAAAAGTTACTCATTAACAGTAAGTACAGCCTCCCTCGCTGCACCCTCAAGTCGCCGCTTTATTTCACATAAAGGTTATGGCTCATTTGAACACATGAAAGAGTGGTGAGGTGTTTCATGAAGACGGAAACTGGGAGGAGAGATCTTGTGAAGAGAAATCACGGTAGTGCAATTTGAGAAAAAGCAAAATATGAAATACGAAAAAAAACATTCACATATGTGTGATCTTGTTGCCTGATATTGTTAGGATATTATAGAATTGAGATACAAACTTCAGCTTAGATGGATAATCGCAAGCTTCAGAAATTAGGAAGATAAGATGTGGAAATCCCACCCAATGTTAAACATACCTTTGGAGCCGGAAGTTCAAAGTAGGCAGCTATTTTCCGGGAGTTCTTTTGGACTCAACTCCATCCTTCTGTGCCCAATCCGGAGATATGATTTATTCTACTCCGGTTATGTAAGACAATATTGAATGAGCAGTAGATTATTGAAGATTATAGCAGCTCATATTTACTTTCTTGCTTCAACCAGTAATTCTCCAGTGAGTAAACACTTCTACGAGGAAGTCTACTGGAGTGCCTTCCACACTTTTTCAGAAGTTTGGCCGAGCTATGCTCTTGACTATAGAGGGAAGGATTCTCAGTAACATGCTTGTGTGTACACGCATCCTTGCCCTAAAAGTGCGTATGAGAAACATACGGAACCAAAATAGAAACAAAAGTACAGATGGGAAGAGAAGATTTCGCTTTGGATAGACGAGAAGACTTATTGGAAGTCATTTTTGAGTGTCATTCAAGAGGAAATGTGCAAAAATTAATTTTCATCAATTACATACCAGCCTGTTATCAATGCCTTGTCGGCACAGTAACAATATGTGGTAGAGTTTGGTCATCGAAGTAGCTAATAAGTCGATTTCTCCAATTCTAACCACTTCCAGTATACCTCTCAGTACTATTCTGTCTCCGTAGCTGTAATATAGCGATACTCGAGTAGAAGTCGCTGCGTCGGCAGAATCGGCAGCAAAGAACCCAAAAAGTGGCATAAAACCAAGACTGTCGTTTTCTGCGCGGTTGAAAATGCTTGTTTAGGTCGAAAAACCACTGAACTCGCAAAATTACGGAGAGGGTGACCTGCTCTGAGTGGATTACCATCTTATCCTCTTAGTTCCTGAGCCACAACTCACCCGCACCTGAGACATTTAACGAGCAGCTCTGAAGAAGATAAATCCCTTGCTTTTCAAAACGTGTCTAACTAACGCAGGTAGAGGGTAACCGTCACATAAACAGCTTGAGAAATAAGACAAATAAGGCACTGCTGACGTGAAGCTCTAAAAACATGGTCAATCCTGGATTGTTGCATGCCCGAGCGCAACAATGCTTTAAGAACACCTTGACGTCATATGTAATTTTTCTGAGGTTTTCCCCATCCCATGGCTATTCCTGGATTCCGATTTTGGCTGTCAGGAGCGCCAAAGGGGAGCATTCGACAAAAAGTTATTCTGCAATCAATGTCTTGCAAATTGTGCAGCCTGGATATACAGTAGCAGCCACTAAAATAAGATATTATGATCAAAGGCAATGTTGATGGTGGGATTTTCCGCCACAACTCACCTATGGATTGAGTTATGGTAAATTAAGTATATCTTGAGACTTCGCACGTTCTTCCCTACGTTAGCTCGGCATGGGTACGGACTTGATCCATGTTGGATTATTGAACTCAATCGGAAACCGCTGAGGCTTTGAAGAATGTTGTCTAATATCTTTGCGCTCAAATACTAGGAAAAATTGAGTTGATATAAGTGGGTCATATACCTGGCCACTGTTGATGTAGCGTTACATTTTGCTCAGTGCGATGCAATAAAGAGAAAACTTCGTTCACAGATAACGAGACTAAGGGGAATCTGTAAGGGGAATCCGACGAACTCACGGAGGAAATTTGATTTAAATAAGACAGAACGCTGACGTTTAGCTGAGAGACGGTCTCTGTCAGAACGAGGATTAGGAAGAATGAATCTGATATACATAGATGAGTTGGGTTATAAACGCCCTTAACTTGACAATGGAAGCACTGCTCAGACGGAAGTGCACCCATTTCACCTATTCTGGAGATAAATTATGAAGTAAATCTTATCTCCTGCCTCAAGCACTGAAAAAGAGGGATATGTACGGACAGGTGACTTGACTTCGAGATGAATGAGTGATTTCAGGGTAGTTCCACAGTGGCTGGGACATCCGATAAAGAGTAGCAAAAGGAAAAATTAGTGAAACACTGAGCTCAGTGAAGATTTGAGGAACAGTTGTTATCCTATAATCCGGCGAGGATTTCCTGATACTTTTTCAAGCGAATGGAATGGAAAATATAGTTAAATGTAAATGACGACGTCGCCATTTCCAGAAATGAAAATGAAAAA